>JAAAKQ030513676.1:0-39412 GCA_010016005.3 Zanna intricata
TGAAACGACTGGCATTAGATAGGGAATCTTGGAGAGCTGCATCAAACCAGTCAAATGACTGAAGACCAAAAAAAAAAGAAGAAAAAAAAATGTGTGTGTGTTTAAATAAATTTAAAAAATTTTAAAAAAGTACAAAATTACACCCGCACCCCTATATAAGAAATTATCACCCGCACGTTCATTAGTTATCCTCTATTAAAGAGCAATGTTTTTTTATTTATTTTTTTTTGGCGGTCGAGTTTTATTCATTTTTATCTCTGGTTTATTATCATTATATATTATATCATTATTATTATTATGGTTTATTGTTATATTTATCTCTGGGTTGCTTAATTGGTATCTTAATATTTTCAAATTATTTATCAGATCCTTATTTGTCGCCCATAAATATGAATCGTGTAAATCTATAATCAAAATATTTGAATGTATTTATATTATTTATGAATGTGAAATATTTCCTAAAATAAATAATTGCTTATTATAAAAGGGAAAAGAGAAGAAAATTACTTTTATCAAACAAGGCAACAGAACTGTTTAATTGTAATTCAACACAGAATTCCACTAAGAAAAAAGGTTCTGTTATGCTTTCGTTATACTCTTTAATAAATCATAAAAAATATTTTCATTAAAAAAAATATATATATAAATATATATACACGAGGTGTTGTGGCTAGAAAATAACAGGACCGATTTTTTGTACGACAAAACAGCGAGAGTCTAAAGATCAAACGCCACATTGTCGAATCGTGTACCTTGTGTCGGACCGTGTACCTGTCACTCGTTGGAAAAATGGTAGGCGTTTTAATAGAGTAACGTGTTAACGTGAAATTTTTAGTGAAACTCGGCAAGTCCGCAACAGAGACGTATTTTCTCTTACAACAAGTATACAGTGATTTGTGTATGTCACGCACATATGTTTTTGACTGGCATAAACGGTTCAAAGAGGGACGAGAAGAAATCGAAGATGATCCGTGTCCAAGACTCCTTCCGCTTCGAAAACGGACGAAAACTTTGAAAAAATAGGCAATATCATCCGTCCTGAAGATCTGAAGGTCAAATAATGAATGAATAAAGAATATTATCTTGAGGTTTTAATTACTCTCCATGAGCGAGTAAGAAGAAAACAACCTGAATTGTGGAAGAACAAATCACGAATTCTTCATAAGGACAACGCTCCAGCCCACACTGAACCGATTGTTACGTCGTTTTTGGCTAAGAACCGGATTCCTGTCCTGGATATCCACCTTACACCAGATTTAGCCTCATGTGACTTTTTTATGTTCCCGAAAGTGAAAGAAGCATTGAAAGGAAGTAGTTTTGAGACAGTTGAATCTATGAAAGAAAAAGTGACGGAGAAATCATGTACATGATTTCAGAAAATTACCTGAAACATTCTTTTGAACGATGAAAAATTCGAATGGAGCGGTGTAGCGATCATGGAGGAGAGTATATTGAAGGGGATAATGTGAATGTTGTTAAGGAAAAAAAATATATTACAGCAAAAATCCAGTTATTTTCTACCTACACCTTGTACATAGAAACAATATTTCTCTTTTGACGAAATTTTAAATAATTAATATAAAAAAAGAAAACCAAAATTTTCTACATCCCATACAACGTGTACACATAAGTATCTGTTCTAGATAATTTTCATTAATGTCTTCTGAATTGTGATTTATTTATCATTTATTTTTGTATTTCATATCTTCATCTACTTATTGTATTTACTTAAACTGTATCTATCTTTTTATTCTGAAATCTTTTATTTTGTGACTGATGGTTTTACCAGTTTGTCTTAATCCATCCAGGCAAATTCTGAAGGAATTCCTTTATTTACTCGTGAAATAGCATATCTACGCAATGCTGATACAATCTTTTTAATGTAATGATCAAGAATAAAAATGAATATATTATAATCAAAAATAGTATCATTGCTTTTTAAATTAACAATTTTTTTTTTTAAACAAAGCCGCTTAAAACAACAAATTTTTGAGGTATTTAATTAAAAGTTATGTATAGTTTTAAAACTAACTAAACAATTATTATCTTATTAAAATTTCTTAATCCGAAAATAATAAATATTTTATTTTTATAAAAAAAAAAAAAAGATAATAGTTAGCTCAAACTGTAGAAAAATAGAAAATTTTCTTTATCTAAGGATAAGATTGTGAATAATTACCTACACTATTTGATAAGAAATACAAACTACTAAATTATTAAAGTAAATAAATAATCCAGTAGGGATAAAGTAGAGTGATTGCAACTAATGCAGTTGAACACGTCAACATACTGCACAATTCCCGTTACGGGTAAGATTTCAGCAGGAAGGATGCACCTGCTCTCATGCGGCTTTCTAAAAGAAAAATTATCTTTTTTTTTGCTGCATATATTTAATCGTTTAATGCCAAATAGTTATTAAATAAAGCGCTACTCCTACCAAGATTCCTCAAAAAAGTTTGGACGAATTAGTCGTCCATAAGCTGAACAGGTCCTTGAGTTTTCCTCTGGACAAAGTTGTATATCTCGTGCTATACATAAATCATCCTTATCCTTCTTTCTCATCACTCGCACAATACTTATTTTTTATCTTTCCTCCTATATTTTCTTTAGTGAAAATTATAATATATAAATAACAATAATTATAATAAAAAGCAAATTATAAATATAATATTAATTTTTTATTTATAAACGCATCAACAATTAAAGTTATTAGTGACTGGAGTATAACTATAACTGTAGCGGTATACATGTAGTCTTGAACAGAATCAGGCTGACTATTCCTGAGACGTGTGATTAATTAAACCCCCAAAAACCAAACAGCTCTGGTATTGACGATTTAGTATTCAAATCCGAATAAAATCAACTAACTTTACTAGGATTTGAACCTTAGAACCCTCAACATCGAAATCGGCAGATTTATGACGACGAGTTTTACTATTAGATCAACCCGGTGTATTTTTAATTAATTTTATTTCAATATAAATTAATTTAATTAACTTCAATATTAAGTAGAATATAAAGAAAGATCGAAGACATTATTAAAAAACAAATCTCTCAAAATGATAAACCTTTGTAAAAGGATATAACAATGTTTAAAATTAAAATTCTAGAGTTGTATAAGAAGCTTTTATAAAGAGTAATTTTAAAAAAATAAATAATTTGTATTTATTTTAAAAAAATGTTTAACCTAGAAACATTTATATACATTGCAACGACCCCTCTCCAGATGTAACATTCCTTCAATTAACCAACCAAAAACATAGTAAAAAAAATAACATAAAAAAATAAATATTAAAAAAGTATAATTCACAAGTTACTCACTAAAATTCAGAGTTTTCGGACACCGTTCTTGAATACAAATAAATAATCAAATATTACAGTGTGGAGGGAAGAAGGAAAATAGGTTAACGACGGGCTTGCTATAAGGGAAGACTATCTCCCGGACACCATTCTATTGTTAGGTTTTAATAAACTACACATCCTGCCTAACAAATCATAGACGAGATAACCTACAGATACATCCACTACACAAATAAAAGGAAAAATTTTCAATAGAACCCGAATTAACCTCAAAGATGAACTAGATATCTGCACCTGCACATTTTGGAATAGCTAGTAAAGATAGAAGGGCTAGACAGGCCTAAAACGTTGTTGCCGGCTTTATATACCTAATACCTGTTTTATTCACAAACTCCCATACAGTGGCCCTCACTGTTGGGCCACTGAGGTCTCACAGTGAGGGCCATACACACCATGGATATCTCACACAAGATCTTCACTGTGACAAGTAACATTTATGTGTGTGTTTGTGTACCGTAATTTTTCGCAATTACAATACTTCCTTGTGTATACAAATGTTCTTTTTCGTATCGTATTTTATTACAAAATCAAGTATACGATTGAATGTAAAAGCAGTATTTTGTTATTTGCATATCCTTAGGAAATAATTTAATAGACCTATGATTAAACACATAGATATTTAATTAAAATTTTATCATGATCATCAGCCATAAATATTGAATTAAGAGTTATATGTAACTGGAATTTTTGCCTCAGCCGTGGAAAAAATACTTTCGTACAATTTAATCAATTAAAACAATATCACAAACATGGGTAATTCTTTTACCAAGAAAATATGCACGTAAAGGAAATTGCATAAGTTCAAGGGGCATTTTTTTCCCCACTATTTAACGCATCTTGGCGACTTGAAAATGTTGCTAAAATGTATTGCCATCAGGAACAAACCTGTACGCAAAATTTCTGACCGAATGGATAACCGAAAGCGTTTCAAAATTCGACTGAAGATTCAGTACCATGCATTTCACATACATAGTCCAAGAGCGAGTTAAAATAAAAGTAGTAAAAAAACATCGAGAAATTTTGTTTATGGGCAATAGAAATTTTACTATCGTTATTATCATTAATGGTAATTTTATCCCTCGCGATTAGCAATGTTGTTCCCCCCTTTTTTTTTTTTTTATTAACCTCCGGAATCACAATTAAGTTTATCTTCAGAGGGATGAGATGAATGAATTGTAGCGTGAGTGAAAAATGCCATGCCTGACCGGGATTCGAACCCGGGACCTCCGGATGAAAGGCCGAGACGCTACCACTCGGCCACGGAGGCGGGCAATGTTGTGCCTGCCTGAGAAACAGAATGGAACGTTTTTATCAAAATACATCATATATATATATATACAAAGGAAAAAAAATTACAATTTTATCTTTATAATAGAGATATTAGAGAAAAAAATGGACGATAAAACTGAGTTAATAGTTAAATAATGGTAAAATTAAATAAAAATTACAAGACAAGTTAATTTTCTGGTGAAGAAAAAATAAGTCAATTGTACTAAATTATAACCAGTTATACTTTTACTAATACAATGATAAAAATACAATATAATAATAAAAAAATAATAAACGAAGGTGATAGTGGCAAGAGGAGGTTAGTTTTTTAACCTACTTTCATAAAAACATGCCCACCACTTCTCATTTATAATATCCCTTCCTTTTCAATATATACAGCCTATCTAAAATAAACCATCACTTTAATGTATCCCCGTTTTTTTCTTTTGCTTTTTTTTTATGAAATAACTAAATTATAAATAATAACAGTCTCACAACATGGTGTTTTATTATTATTTATTTTTTTAATGCAAAAATTTAGCAATAATCGACCTGTTTTTACGTTAAACTACATCCTGAACGAAAGAAAGCTGGCAAAAATATTGCTGATTTTTTTTTTTTTTTCAATTAACCGAACACAAATAAAAACCATTAAAAAAAGATTAAACTGTTTTATTAAATCACTAAACATAAAAATTAAAAATAGCTATCTATTAAGTTTCTTTCTTAACAAAATGTACCTTAAACTTCTTTCAAATGTCAATATTTTAAGCTATTAAAAATTAATATTTCTTTCTTTTTTACTTCCTTATACAAAATAAAGGCAAAATTACTTCGAAGTAAAGGAAGTATTGTAATGCGAAAAATTTCAGTTTTCAGATTTCAACGTCCATTCTGATTATCCCAGAATTCATTTTGACTAATTTCGGTGTGACGTATCACGGATAACTCATAAACGATTAGCCGTAGGATGTTGAAATTTTATATTTAGGATTGCTGTAATATCAAGTTGTGCACCTCCCTCTATTTTGATTTTGTCCAAATAAGCCTAAAATCCAAAAAAAAATTGGGATTTTGAACTTTTTCTTAACTTCAGTAATGAAGTTTTTACTGAGAGCTATTCAACAATATATCATAAACGGTACTTATTTTCATTGATTTCAGAGTTATAGCCAAATAAAATCTTAATTAATTAAATATTTATATCTTATAAGGGAAAATCACATCGGTTCGAATCAGACTTCCTTTTTTTCCTTTTTTTTTTATTTCCTTTTTTTTATTTAAATATATTGATTTATTAATAATTATTAACCATTGATTATAAAAATATGTTTACGATAAATAATAATTCGATAACAAAAAAAATAATAAAAATATCAGAAGTTATTAATGAAATAAAATGTTACGCACTTTTCATTAAAAAAAAAAAAAATGTGTATATGTATTTTAATAGGCATACAAGGAAGTCGTGTAGTGTATCCACATCAGATATTTTTAAAATTAATTCTAAATAAAGTATTTTCATTTCTTAATTAATTTAACATAATACAACGAAATTTAAATATGTTACTAAACTATCTGTTTATTACACGATTACCCAAAAAGAAGTGTATGTATTTAGGGTATGTGTATGTACGAGTATGTTTGTTTGTTCTACATAGCAACTCAACGGTTGAACCCATTTAGACATTGACCGTTGGAATCCTTACGTTAGCGGGAGTGTCATAGGAGTTTCTTTTAAAAAGAAGTTAAATAACTAGTAAACCTGGTTGGTATTATTTCTCTTTAACATATTTGATCATATTTTTTCTATTTAGGTTTAATTTTTA
Organism: Zanna intricata; assembly: GCA_010016005.3. Lineage (NCBI taxonomy): Eukaryota > Metazoa > Arthropoda > Insecta > Hemiptera > Fulgoridae > Zanna > Zanna intricata. The sequence goes on from JAAAKQ030513676.1 coordinate 6,459, forward strand.
CATTTTTTTTTTTCTGAACTGATGGGGTCTTTATACAAGAATTTCTTTGGTTCCATTTTGGAGGCCGCGCTAGATGAGATTGGGATAAGACTACGGATCTAAGCATTAATACATACAAACCTGCATGTTTTCTTCGGTGGTATCTGGACATCCAGCTCCAAAATAAAGAAGATAGACTAAATATATTTTTTTTTAATAATGAATCTTTCGTATTGAATATACAAATTATAAATATGAAACTTCATAGTTTATGTAATTTAAGTAATTTTAGTATTTAGTATTTTTAAGTATTATTTTAGTAATTTAAGGAACACATTTTAACCATAGCCACCCCTCCTCCTCAAAACTCCAACGCAGCTCAAAAGGAGTGTAATGTATGTATGGTCGTACTACTGTAGAAGCTTAATGGCTGAACAGATTTAGATTTATGACCCCGCGTTGGAATCTTTACGTTACCGGAAGTTCACAGGCTACATAAAAATGTGTTATATGTTTATATATATATATATATATATATATTTAAATAACTTTAAAAAAATAAAAAATATATACTACTGTGTATACAAAATTGTCATCCGCACGCTCTTTAGTCTTTAATTATCCTACATTAAAGAACAATGGCTTTTTAGTAATTGTGGTTTTTCATTTTTATTATCTATCTCTTGTTTAATTCTATTTCTTTTTTTTATGAAAAAGCAGACTTCTACAAGCTATAGTCAGTAAAGTGGTGGAAACTGATAGAATATGAAAAGGTGTCTGATCAGGATTTGAACCCGAGATCTATGCATGAAATGCCGATACGCTACATACTCAGCCACAGAGCTTGGTAATAACAGAATTTGTTTCGAAATATTTTGCAATATTGAAATGATTCTTGTTTCGGGTTTAAAATTATAATATAATATTTTTCTTCTGTATTTCAAAAAGTTTATTTTGATTTTAAACAAAAATCACATTTCTCCAAGTTCAGTCGATATTTTTTTTTTACATAAAATTTTTTTTTAAATTAAATTCTTTTAGAAAATTTGTTCAAATTTTTTATTTATTTACAGTCAATTTAAACGAGAGTACGTCAAATCTAAAATTTCTTTTATAAACACCATTTTTTTATTTTTGATACATCATTTATACAAAAACACTAGAGATATAGCCGGGAGAATAGTTTTATTCAATTTTCCATGTCAAAAACGAATGAAACCATAAAAATTTATACTTTAATTTAAGTTCGAAGAATTTTATACGGCTTCATTTTACCCTTGGGAGTAGAAATCACTGTCTAAATGTTTGGCAAGCTATAAAAAACGAAGGGTTTCCGGACTCATGATTCTATGATCTTTTTTTTATTATTTTTATTTGCGAGCACGTCTTGGAATTCTTTCATTCTGTTTCTTCGTATAGATATTTATTTTTTAGTATACATTCTTATAACAATAAAAATCATGATTAAAAAATTGTTCGTTATCACATTCCAAGGAATGATGTTTAATACTAAGCGATATTTATATCCGTAATTTAAAAATTAAATAAGAAATATTTTCCACATTAAGAGAAATACCGTTGTTTACAACCCAATACTGAATCTTTATAATGACTAAACACAGTTGTTCGCGGTCACAAGACTGAAAACTGGCCAATAGAAATGAAAACTTAAAATAATGAGTACTGATCATTGGTTAATAATTATATTTGATTCTATTGCTGATTCTAATGTATGTTATTATTAATGTAAATTAATTATTCATGACTACTTGAGAAATCTATTTATAATATAGTGTAATGGTTAATTAAATAATTTGATAATAAAAATTAAATTGGTTTTCTTTATTAAATAAATGTTAAAGAAACATTTACATTTTAATAATGAATTGTAATATTTTTTTTTCTTTTTTATAATATATTATTACATTAAATTTTTGATATATTTCTGTAATGTTTATATTACTTGTATTATCAGATTCTTCTAAAATTTCTGTAATATTTACATTACCTATATTATTTGTATTATCAGATTCTTCTAAAAATTAAACAATCGGTTTATGATAACTAAAATATGAAATAAATAATCTTGATTTAAATCTATCCAAATATCTTGTAAATGTGCTGCGTTATTTTTACATTGAATTTAAAAAAAAATTATTTTAAAATTAATTTGATATAAACAACTTGAAACACTTCAATACATATAGGTAGGTATACATAATACCATATCTACAAAACAACGTGCTCCAGATAACGACAGCAGTCTTTTTTCTTTTTATACTGTATTATTATATACGTATATGCGTACCGTTATACAGAAAGAGAGAAAAAGAGCAGGAGAACGAAAGAGAAGTGGAATCAACGTCTTTCTTTACGTATATTGATTCAAACGTATATGCGCATATTCGTAAATATACAAAAAGAGAGAGTGAAAGAAAGAGAAGTGTATCGGGCTTCACCGAAGGATCATCAAGATTTTTTCACCCGCCTCTCATTCCATATATATTATACGCATATATGTGTAAATTCCATGTCTTTCCATGTGTAAATTCATGTGTAAATTCGCTCCATGTCTTTCTCTCCTATATACATGCTTAGCGTCTCGTGACGATTTTTGATTACGAGTCAGCTGAATTTTTCTTCATGAAAAATTTCTTTCTTCTTTTTCTTTCTAATTTTTTTCTTCTTTTCTCCATGCAAAAGTTTATCACAAAAATGTCCGCCACAACGCACCAAAAAAAGTTTTCACTTAAAAAATTTCTTGAAAAATACGATGTTTCAATAACAAAATTTAAAAAAAATTATATACTGTACCATCAGTACAGTATTTGCATTTTACGCTATATTGTACTATAATGAAAGATGTTTGACGTAATATAAACTATTATAGAAGTGATATATATATTGTAGAAGTAATATATCCTATTATAGAAGTGTTTTTTCTGCCGCCAAATACTACAGCACTATTACACAGCCAACCGGGCTGTCTAGTGGTTAACTCGTCATCGCAAATCAGCTGATTTCGAAGTATGGAATTCTAGGGTTAAAATCCACTTTTATGCGGATTTGAATACTAGATCGTGGATACCCATGTTCTTTGCTGGTTGGGTTTCAATTAACCACACATCTCAGGAATGAGATACGTGAAAGACTGTACAAGACTACACTTCATTCACATTCATACATATTCTCATTCCTCTGAAGTAATACCTAATAGTGGTTCCGGAGGCTAAAAGAAAAAAGTGTTGCACTACTACAGCGATTATATCAAGAGGTCGTCGCTTTTTCAAAGCTTATGTACTTTCCTAGGTGACTTTCACCAATTGTTACGGGGACAATGGAAGACTATATTTATTTTTCTAACATTCGATGCTGGAAAAAGTACATCGTAATATGCGATGCCAACATAAAGGAATCAACAGATGAAATTAAAACATCGACTATCAATGCTTACTGGGGGAAATTAAGGGCAGACTGTGCTTTAGAAGTTACCCCCTTTGTTCTGTTGAAATAAGTGTTGGAAATTGCGTCAAAAACACATGAAATTGAAACATTAGGCATTAAAGAACTTCTGTAAAATTAAAAGGAAAACCTTAAAGAGAAAGGGCCAAAACATTAAACAACAAGAGAAAAATAAAAAACTGACACAAATAAGGAACTTTTTTAGCAAAAAAAAAAAAAAAAATGAGACATTCAGTTATTTTTAGTTATTTGTTAATTCTTTTTTATATAGTAAAATAAAATGTTAGTTTGCACGTATTTCTAGTAAGTATTTATGGAATATTATAGCTTTTTTCAATAGGCAGCAAACCAGTTTTTTAAGATTTAAGAACTAAAGATTAGATTTCCATATTCGCGGTTTCAGCATTCGCGGAAAGTAGTCAACGCGAATAGCTAAAAATTACAACACTACATTCAACTTCACCAATATCCGAACACGTCTCCTGATAATTAATAATTTTATATTATTTTTTATTATTAAAAAAAAAAAACATATATAACAATTGCCGACCTTCGCAGCGGAATAGTAGCAAGACTCGACCTTATATCTTGAGATACCTAGTTCGAGTTCAGGTTAGATAAGTTATTTTTCGATACATTACAAAATTCAACATCATCATCATCAAGTCGCTAATTTTAATCAGTTAAATTGTTTGCGAATAAGGAAATTTCTTTGCCGTGCAAAAGAGTGACAATCCGAAGCTCGATAGGACAATGAAGTTACAAAAAGGTCATAATTTGGAACAAAGCATCAAAATATAGAGAAACTTTCAAAGATTTTGATACGTAAACAAGTTATAATAGTAGTGGAAGTGCGCTGTTTTAAGGTCAATAGCCACATGAAGCTATTTAGTCACCATGATTACAGTGGAGAGGAAAGTTTAATGTGTTTCGTAGCTCGCTATCTTTGAGCCGATAACAATTGTTAGGAGTGAATATTGTCGTGAGTTCAGTAAAGAACCACCACACAAAAATAATAATCGCTGATGGGACGACTCAGTAAAACGAACAATCAACTGAAGCGGTCACATCAAGAATAAGACCGTTAAATCTATGCGAATAAGTTTTTTGCGTATTCCTAAAAAAAATCAGTGCGTAAATGTTCTGTATAACTGATTTGAGTGTTATTTTCTGCTCATCCTATCATTGTCACTAACATTCTTATTGGACGCGTTTTGGAGTACCTCCATTCTCAAAAGTAATTTTAACACTCCGTTTAATGTGTGAACATTTTTTTACAGAAACCTTAAAGACAGTAGTAGAAAAAAAGAAGACAAGAATAAAAAATGAATTAAAAAATATATGACGGTAACTACAAAATTATAAATATTAAAATACCATAACAAAAATAGAAAACATCTACTGAAGAGGAAGAAAAACTATGTATTTTATGATAGGATAATCAATTCACTAAAAATTGATTTTTTTTCCATTTAGCACCCAAGGAGTAGTTGGAATCACCATTAGGCATGTCATCAGCCGCTGCTCAGTGCCGTAGTAGCAGATTCAGCTACTGCCCCCTTGCTCGGGGTCTTCCCTAACTCATCGGAGCATCCCGACTCTCCGCTTGTGGAGTGCCGAAATGCTCCTGGTCAGGGGAGCTGCCCTTCTCGTCCCTATACCTGAACCTACTACCATCAGGACCGAGAACGCATTGCGCACCCGAATCCCCGCCGCGCGTGACCCTATCAAACTTTGAAATTTAATTAAGCACCACTGGACTGTAATGTTTTTAAGCGGACATTTTAATCAGTTGTTATCTAATAATAATAAAAAATATTATCTGTATTGCCATTTTATTATTTATTCGGTTAAACTGAATACGGTTTTTACCATATAAAAATATGGTAAAAATACGTTATTGCAAGTAATTATATAATTATCTCTTGTTCTGTTAATTTTATTTTTAATATTTCCATGTTTTATAGAATACTGTGTATAGAATATATATTGAAGTGCTAAAAGTAGTTTTGAGAATGGGGGTATTCCGAAACGCGTTAAATACTAATTTTATTAGTAATACTAGGAAAGGCAGAAAGCAACACTTACATCAATTTATGATGAACCTTCGAAGATATAAAATATTGTGAAAAAATCCAGTAAGTTCACTACACTTACTGGCCACTAATATACAACATCAAAATTAATTACGAATATTTAAATAAAACAATAAAGTTTACTAAAAACAATTAAAAAACTAGGAATTATTTAAGGGAAAACAAAACATCTGAACGGATACAGTTATAAATTACAGACGTATACAAAACAAAACAAAGATAAATAAAGATGAATAAATGCACCGAAACGGAAAGGCCACCATGCATGAAGTATATCTGATAGATCTACAAAAAAGAAGGCGACCTCGAAGAACGTTAAACAAACAAAGAGAATAAAATTCTCGTAAACGAATAAATTGTGATTTACTCGTAAAATCAAAATCCCGTCGGGCAGTATTCGATAAGTATCAATTACGTTTTGCGATTCTACTGGATTCTAATAATTACTGGATTCTTAAACTCCATTTTTAATATGATATTTCTTCGACGAGATGCAATTAACAAAATCATATATATGGAAAAGCTAAACTATTCTAATTTTACTACTTATATTCTTTATTGAGAGGTAACGTCGAAAAAACATTAAAACATCCAGCCTCCATACAAAAAAATTCAAAATTTGCAAAACATTTTATGAACTTAAGTATGAAAAACAAGATACCCACCTAACCTATTTAATAAATTAATATTATGAAAAATAATTAATAAATATTATTTAATTAATAAATATTATGAAAGAATGGGCCTCAACAGCTATAGCCATTAGCCCGAAGGAAGTTGGTAGCATATGAAAAGATTGTACGTCTGACGGAATTCGAACCCGGAACTTCCGCACGAAATTCCGAGACACTATCTACTTAGCCATGAAGGTCGGCAATTAAAAATTTAAAAAGTTAATTAAAAAATTAGTCTTAAAAAAATTGTAATTTTTTTATAACCTTCGTAGAATTTTCATACTTAAAATGAATGTTTTATAATGTAAAACTTTCTTCGTAATAAAATTCAACACAAACTAACTTTTTTTCTATGTAATAATTCATTAAGTAAGTAAACATAACATACTTAAGTCGTACATTACAAAGTAAATTATCATTTTGTATTATCCACACTAAAAATGTAAAAATTTTGAAAATTATTTCCACCTTAATAACTAATTTAGAAAAATAAATATTAATCAATCAATATAAACATTCAATATTTAATCATATTTAATATTAAACAATCAATAAACATTCAATCAATACTTGAAAACAATTATTGAAAATGTTAAAAAAAAAGTAGCCAGTCGCGGGACTGACTATATTTTGCCAACACTACAATCGTCTTAAATTCTGAAATTTCTTATCATTTGTGCGAGCTTGTCATGACATGTCAAGAAAATAGTATTTTTAGTTGTGAGAGTTGTGAAAACTCGGGAATGTACCCTTCCTTCATTTCTTCAATACATAAATCGACCTTTTAATGTAAAAAAACGTACAAAGTACTGAAAAGCAGTAAAAATATAGAAAAAAAGTTTTAACAGAAGTTAAAACTTAAAATAATGAGTATCGATCATTGGTTAATAATCATATTTGATTCTATTGCTGATTCTAATGTATGTGATTATTCATTTAAAAGGACTTAATAGACAGACTACTTAAGAAATCGATTTATAATTTAGTGTAATGATTAATTAAATAATTTGATAATAAAAATTAAATTGGTTTTCTTTATTAAATAAATGTTACAAAACATTTTCATTTTAATAATGAATTACAATATTTTTTTACAATATATTATTACATTAAATTATTAATCTATTTCTATAATGTTTATATTATTTGTATTATCTACATCTTCTAAAATTTCTGTAATTTTTACATTATCTATTTTATTTGTATTATCAAATTCTTTTAAAAATGAAACAATCGGTTTATGATAACTAAAATATGAAATAATTTAATTACTCTTGAATGTGATCTATCCAAATATGTAGTAAATTTAATATGTTATTTTTACACTAAAGTTAAAAAATTATTTTAAAATTAATTTGATACAAACAACTTAACAAACATTTCTATACAAATAGGTATACACAACCATATCTACAACGCAACATGCTTCGGACAACAGTCTTTCTATACTGCATTAGTATATACGTATATGCGTCCAGTATTCGGAAAGAGAGAAAAACTGCGGGAGAAGAAAAGAGAAGTGGAATCAACGTCTTTCTTTACTTTATATCAAGGTAAACGTATATGCGTAACTATACAGAAAAAGAGAAAGATAAAGAAAAAGAAGTCTATTGGAAATTACCGACGGATCATCGTTTCATAGTTTTTTCTCCCACTCTCAATCTATATATATATGATACGCATAAAAGTACAAATTCTCGCTCCATATATATATATATATATATATATATATATATATATATGATACGCATAAAAGTACAAATTCTCGCTCCATATATATATATATATATATATATGATTAGCGTCTCGTGACGATTTTTGATTACGAGTCAGCTATTTTTTTCTTCATGTAAAATTCTATCCCATAAGCGTCCGGCATAACGCGCCAAAAAAGGTTTTCACTTCAAAATTGATAAAATCCCTATTTTTCAGAGTGGAATATATTTACTTTCCCCTCTCTATTTTTTGGTTTATTTTATGAAATCTCGAAATTATTTAGCAATGAGTAAAATTGGTCATGGTCTTGCGAAAAAGCAAGATCAAGATCATATTTACACTAGCAAGACCAAGACCAAATGTGCAAGACTAAACGAAAAAATATAAATTCCGTTGAAATTAGAGTAAAAATATTTGTCGTTACTTGAACATATGCTTTTTTCTGGGAACAAAATTTTTTTTTGTTATTTGAAATTTCCAATTTGCTTGACAAGATTCTAACACTAAATATAAACAACAGTAAACTTTACCACTGTTTGAAAAACAGGATCTACAAGAATGTTCTGGAAGTAAGTTGTTTGGACAACACATGGTTACTATATACCGTCGAACCAATTTTTTTTCTATATTTTTACTGCTTTTCAGTACTTTGTACTTTTTTTTACATTAAAAGGTCGATTTATGCATTGAAGAAATGAAGGAAGGGTACATTCCCGAGTTTTCACAACTCTCACAACTAAAAATACTATTTTCTTGACATGTCATGACAAGCTCGCATGCATGATAAGAAATTTCAGAATTTAAGACGATTGTAGTGTTGGCAAAATATAGTCGGATTTGCTTCCGAATAATATTAACACCTTCCCTACCGTTCTTGCCTCCGGGGTCAAGAACGCTGTATTAGTTAGAAACGGGGGTAATTCTTCATATGGAGTCGCCAGAAACGGGGATCAGGTTTTCATAAAAATATATGAAAATTAATGGATGGTGATTGATTTTTAATATTTTTTGGATCGCAATAAAATAAAGTGTTTTATTAGTTGAATATTGATTGTGTATAATTTATAATTTACGCCTTTATAAAATGTTTATAATGTTAGACCAAGACTAGAAGTATTTAAGCAAGATCAAGACCAAGATCGAACAAGCAAGACCAAGGATAATGCCAAGATTGTCTTAGTGTTGGTCTTTTTCCTGCTTTGCTCATCACTAAAATTATTTAGACATCTAATGCAAAATTTGTTGATTCAACGACAGTAGATAGCATTGCTTAGTAAGTGTAGCATATTAATTTGTTTCATCTCTCGGTTACCAGGCAGAGATATGACAATTAGGGTAAAAAAGATTTTTTTTTTAAATCTTAAAAATTATATTTTTAAGATTGGAAATATGTTAACCTCTAAATCTCTGATGAATCGTTTGAAACTATACCTAACTCACAATGTCTTGTTTACAGGAAAATCATTTTTTTAAATTACTGTTATAAAAATAATTTTAAGAAGTTGCATTTTTATGAAGTTGTTTTTTAAATTTATTTTTTTCAATTCAAAATGTTTTTATATTATTATTAAAATTAATTTTAAATATTTACAAACAGAAACCAAGATCAAATGGCAATTTATCTGAAAGTCCAACCCTCTTTGAAATATAGAAATATCTCAATATACTGTATACTTAAATCTTTCATCTGATGTTTTAAAATATGTTAAAAAATAATAATGCAACTACTAATAAATAAGTTTTCCTACAAAGGTGCATTATTTTAAGATAAACAATAAATCAGATAAAAAGTCAATTTTATCACAGAGTGTTCATAAAGTCTAGTTATCCAAAACGGACGCGATCCTAAAGTTGCAAGTTTATGATTACAAAATTTCTCGCGAGGCAGATATTTTCCTGAGACTATAATACACAACATTGATTCTCAAACTTTTTCGCCAATCGTCTACATTCAGAATTAAAAATTTTCTAATGTCCCACAAAATGTTTAAACTTACCATCTGTTAAAAATAATAATTGCCACTGCTGTTTTAAAGATGCGAGAGATGATCTTGGGATTATGCTGAGAGCGGGTGTTACATATTTTAGTCTCAATTTTAAAAGATTTCAATACCTCAGCACAAAATGAACAAAAGCCAAAAAAATTCAACGCTAAATTAAAGACCATACAATTTGTCATTAAAACTAGATCAGTCAGATAAAAATCCGTAATTTTCCATATTTATTTTTATCAACACGTTGCTGAGATCAGGACATATGCAGCATTAAAGACAAACGTGACCTTTTCTCTTTAAAGTGGAATATTTCGGTTCAGAAAAATCCTAGGACATAAAAAAAACAATTAAAGCTAAAGTCTGAAGGATTTTAATGTAGTTTACTGAAAAAATTTCGTTTCCTTCATGCGCTCAATCAAACACGAAGAAAAACTTTCAGATTTTTAAAACTTTTCTCGTCAATGATTTTTTTTAATTTTTTAATTTGATGATTTTTGAAATCTGAAGTATACTGTCAAAAAGTTAAATATCCAAGCTTTAATTTTTTTTTTATTCGTCTCTCTAAATCTCTTTTTTTTTCTAAGTCTCTTGGTAGCAAAGTTAATATATTTCAATACAATCATATTTATCATAACATTCAATTTTTTGCACTAGTATAGTAGGTATGTCATTTTAATTTGAAATATTAGGGAAACATAATTTTTTACTTTTTTTTTAATCAGTCAACACCTTCTTAGACCACCTGAACGCCCTGAATTTTCTGTAGACCTTCTACCGCCCCCCCCTGAAGGCTTCCAGCGCCCACAGGAAGGCATTATCGCCCACTTTGAGAACGAAAGATATACAAGGATTAAGATCCACAGACCAAGTGACGGCTCATTCTTCCGTCTGTCACTCACTAGTTTCGCAGCAGAAAACGTATATGTTTTGCTGAACAACGATATGTTTTGCTTTTAATAAATTTCGAAATTCATAAGTTTTCATTTATATTTTTTGGACTTCATTCTTACCATTTTACTCAGAATTAAATTCACTATAAGCTTTATTTAAAACGTTTTTGTATTTATTACCCTTTTAATAAAGTTATTTTTAGATCAAACATTAAATAGTGAGTTTTCGATCTTCTGTCGATTCTAAAAACTAGATTTAAAAAAAAAACTAAAAATACAGTTCCAGGACATATTTTTTTTTTTCAATTTTTCAGGCAGATTTCATGCAAAACCAATAAATTTACTCCTTAATTTGGGTTCCAATAATTATAGCCTGATTTAACTTTACCTAAAGCTCTGAATTCACGGCGAAATTTTTCGCCAGCTGACATTCGCTAACGATGCGTTTCCGAACTTACGTTCACTTATAAACGTTCTTCTTTATTTTCACCGTAGAATGTCTCCAGAAAATCTGTTACATTCTACGTGAATCATCTGTTTTCACCGATAGACATGCAATACGTTTCACCGATTTTATATTTTATATAAACATTTTTTTTTTAGCTAATATATACCGCTTAAGATATTCATAAGGAAGTAACGAAAGAAAAAGAGAAACACACATACAAATAAATTATGAATGAGAAAGTTAATAAAAATATATATTTAATAACAACAAAGGGACATTCACTCAATTCATTGAAAAAAAAAAAGAAGCAAATAAATAAATAATCGAACATTCCGAACACTGTATTGTACAAAGTTTATAAGTGAAATAAATAAATAATAAAAAAAAAAAAACAGAGTGTTTGCATTCATAGATTTTTTAAGGATAATCAGAATAGACAGCTAACGTAAACAGATTACGTCTATTAACACTAACAATAACATGCACACGCATACTTCCCTTACTCTAATTCTATCGTTTTTAAACTACATTCAAAACATATTGATTTACGTAAAACATAAACACTGTATTATCTGTTAATACCCAACAGACAAACATTAACTGGAAATACCACGCATACCTAAATACTTTTTTTAGTAACTTTTTTTAAACAAACTAATCTTCTTAAAACTTCTGTTTTTTTCCTAGTAATTTCAATTAACACATTTTTTCTCAACAATCAATCACCAAATAAACTATTTTCTAATCTTTATTTTTTTGTTTAGCCTCCGGAACTATCGTAAGGTATTACTTCAGAGGGTGAATGAGGATGATATGTATGAATGTGAATAAAGTGTAATCTTGTACAATCTCATGTCGATCACTCCTGAAAAGTGCGGTTAATTGAAACCCAAATGTAACCTTTATTAGGCGCTGAACCTTGGAACTCTCGACTTCGAAATAAATTGATTTGCGTTGTCGCGTTAACCATTAGACCAGTCGGGTGGGCTTCTAATATCTATTACTATCTTCAGACTGTAGCCCACAAGCAAAGGAAATATACAGTTACGCAAATTAACTGAAGGATGATAAATTTTGTTTTAATACATATGTTTATTTCTTATAATAACTAAACAAATGTTAATATAAACATTCAACAAAGGACACTAAGGAAGTTTTTCATACGACTTTATTTTTCATAATTTTTCAAAATAATTTCCACCTCGCATCATACACTTCTTCATCCTTCGAAACCAGTCTTCAAAGAAACCCTGCTATGTTTCGTCTATGATCTGGGCAATTCAACATCCCAGCCCTAAGTAGGTCATCATCGCTCGTAAGATGCCTCCCTTTCAGTCTGTGCCTCATTGAGAGGAACAGCGCAAACAGGACTGTGTGTTCTAACAGTTTTATTCCAATGCTGGCCAAATACTTGGAGATTTATCATGATGAAGAAATCATGTGTCCATTCTTAAGTTTGGCGGTAGCTTCTTGAAAGCTTCGACATAATATTGTTCGCATAGGGAGATTTGTTATTTTAAAATCTATAACACAACGTGGTATCTGATCGTCGGTCAAGTTACGCGGTACCCAACGAGTATAAAGCTTTCTAAGTTGAAGGTGATATCGCAGAATAGCACGAACTACTGGTGGTTAATACTCAGGCACACCTCTATTTTAAAATTCTCGGTACTAGCTAAATATTGTTGTACGATGAGGATAATCCTCTCCAAGAACAGATTTCCTCTAAACATTGACCAACAATTCACCCACGAACAAACTTAAGCATAAATTTACTCTGTTTTCAGTTTACGACATCACTAATTCTTTTCACTACCCAACTAAAATGTAAATGGCACTGAGATAAGAGCGGCTACAGTACAAGTTGGGACCTGTACAAACACGTGCTAACTGTTAACCGCTTGCGATGTTTCATTCCATCGTATCACAAAACTTTCCAAGTGGCCTTTGTGTTTAATAAGCAGAATATTCTCTAGATTTAATTAACATTTTACTCGTGTGAGGCATCGATATACTGTTTTCACAAATATCTGCGTCATCAAATCACACTCGTGTAGGTTATGAAATCATATACTCTTTAATTGTTCAACCTGTTTATCTGAGCTTGAACAAATGGACCCCAACTTTTCAACGGGATGAATACTTAAATTTGGCTAACAACTCCCGGGACATCTGTACCTGTATACAACAGACGTTAACAAAGTAGGTAACCCTTAAATACAATCGCACAGAAAAAATGAAATTTAGTAAATACGTTTATCTCAAAAAAATTTATTTTTTGGTAAAGACAACCACATTCCAAGGAGCCATAGGGGCTCCTTAGTGGAGGGTAACTCAAAAAATTTTATACCGAAAAGATATTGTTGAGAAAATCAATTTAAACTATATTAAAAAACACATAAATGTTACTGTAAAAAATATTAGGCTATAACAAACCAGCTCATCGGGCTGGTCTAGTGGTTAATGCGAGATCGTAAATCAGCTGATTTCGAAGTCAAGAGTTGTAAGATTCAAATCCTAGTAAAGGTAGTACTTACTTTTACTAGGATTTGAACACTAGATCGTGGATACCGGTCTTCTTTGGTAGGGTTTAAATTAACTATACTACTCAGGAGTGGTCGACATGAGACTGTACAAGACTACACTTGATTCACACTCATATATATCATCCTCATTCATCCTCTGAAGTAATACGTTGTTATGATAGGCTAAACAGAAAAAGAAAGAGTGGAGCTGCAACAAACCAAACCAAAATTATGATCATTTAATTTCTTTTTTACATTTAATTACAAACGGGTCTACAGTACCTCTTTCATGACAACTGAAAAAGTACAACAAAAAAATAATAAATAAATAAACGAATGCTCTTACTTTAAAATGATCTAATTACAAAATTTATTTATTTTGTAGAAGATGCAGAAGTGTACAAGTATACTAAGTTTCATTAAAATATACCAATTTTTACTTAAGGTTACTAACTTTAATTTAAAACAACAATGACGAACTGAGGAAACATTAAATGAGATAGGGTATTTTTCTACGTGAAGTGTTTTGTTTATTCTGAAGTCCTGAATCAGTCCATCAACACCGTATGGTCTACACCTTTCGGAACACACCGTAGATTTTGTAAGTACTCTTTATTTAAAACATACGATTCATTATCTGTAAGTTAATATTTTGTTAACATTTTTTACGTATACTTTCATGCAACAGTATTTACTGATGATTGTTTAAAAATCGAAACGTCTCATTTAGCTTTATATTTTTAATTAAAAGATTTTTATTTATATATATACAGTTTTTGAAGCATAATCCTGTTTTCCAGTTTATTTAAATTAATATTTACCCCTTTATTTCATCATATTTATAATAATAACAATCCATTTTACTGTAATCCATAATCATTAAAGACTGAAATCTAGGGGGGGGAAAAAATTCAGAATAAAAATTTATATCAAGAATACATAACTGGACACAAGCACTTAAAATGAAATGTGTAATAGTATGTAAGTACAGTAAGATAAAAATAATAATACTGTATTGACAGTTAAATCTACACGTTGTAGGTTACTTCATTATATTAGAAAATAAATTCACAGACACTCGACCATATGTATATATATATATATATGTGTGTGTGTGTATATATATATATATACATACACACACGCACACAAACACACAATGGTATGATTCCAATCATATATAAATAACGTAATACAACCGGTTTAGTCAACGGCTACGTAACAAGACTGTACATACTGTATTACAATGTGACAGCAACAAAGTAAAAAATAAATGTTATCAACTAAACTAAGGTATATACGCTCGTATACATACAGAAAGCAAACTCATACAAGAATGTACACTCTTTGTTTAAATAAAAATACCAGACTACAGAACAGCTACATATATATATATATATATATATGCCACATCTGCAACATACTTAAGTTTCACATTTGTAACGATAAGTAAACTTTTAAGTAATCATAAATAATAATATAAAAAAAGAAAATCATTAAAAACAACACTGACTCAAGGGTCATTTCAAAGAAAATCAACAAATTTTGAATAAATTTTCATAATAATCTTTTACGCATATTATTTTAATGTTCTCTTTCACATTTTCATACGCAATCAAAAATGTACATAACTTTTTATTATTCACAAGCTTTTTGAGTTTGTGGTGGAAAAAAAAAGTGCCTTAAAAAGTCCACCGAGCTAGTCTAGTGGTTAACTCGTCGTCACAAATCAGTTGTTTAACAGCTGATTTTCGAAGTCGAAGATTATGAGGTTCAAATCCTAGTAAAGTTTTTTTTTGTGGGGGAGGGAAGAGGTGGAAATGTATTTATGCACGGAGTGTCGCGCTCCTGCTGGTGGTCTCATACAATTGTCACCTGCAAACTACCGACTAAAACCAACCCCCGTTTTATTAGAGTAAATTCTACACATCCTGCAACTGCCGCGCAGCATTACTTCGAGGTGCGCAGGCCTCCTAATGAGTTCGCCCGATCCTACATACGACGCGAACAACCAACACCGAATACCCGCAAAACACAACTATCAACATAACAACGCAAAATTAATTTAGCTAGTCTACAAACATTTTCCCTAGTAAAGATTAGTTTCTTTTATACGGATTTTACAATTAGAGAATAGATACCAGTGTATTTTGATTATTTAAAAACACATCTCAGGAATCGTCGGCCTGGGTCTGTACAAAACAAACATCATTTTCATATCATGCACATCATCCTCAATCTTATTGGGACGTGGGGGGTTGCTTATATTGTTCACTAGTTGAACAGATTAGCCCACCTAACTGGTCTAGTGTGGTTAATGCAACATCGCAAATCAGCTGAATTCGAAGTCAAGAGTTCTAAGGTTCAAATTCTAGTAAAGGTTAAATTTATACGAATTTGAATACTAGATCGTGGATACTGGTATTCTTTGGTGGTTGGGCTGCAATTAACCACACTTTTCAGGATTGGTCGACCTGATATTGTACAAGACTATACTTCATTCATAATCATACATATCATCCTCTGAACTAATACCTTACGGTAGTTCCGGAGGTTAAATAGAAAAATAGAATTGAACAGATTGCAACGTACACGTTAAGAAAAAAAGTGTGAGTCTCCACTCATATTTTCATTCCAATCAGTAACTATATATATACGAATATATATATACAAAACAAAAACAGGTACAGGAGAATTGTATACAGTGTCCCAAGAGGAAACGGAGATTTTCAGGACATTTTCTTATTATGACAACAGGTTGAGAAGAAGTACATAATTTTCATTGTTGACCAGCTGTTAATACTGGTAACTTTGTGACTTTTTTAAAATATTTTTTTTTTTAAATATTTATTACAAACGTCTCAATTTAGTTTCTTACGTATTATTTCGTTTAACCGGTGTAAATAATTGAATATACACAGCTAAAATATTGTTTTATAAATCTTCTATTTCTTTAAAAATTATTTTCAGTAAATTAGCTTTTTTTTTTTTAAAAAAAAAAATGCTAATGGTTGTGGCTTGGGAATGTAGTGGTTTAACACTTTAGAGAATTTGATAGTTTCGTTGCAGGACCATTTGCTATCCTTTCATTTTTCCATCTACAGTTTTCATTGATTTTCCATCAACGGTTGAAAAGTTATTTAAGGGTTGCCATACTGTAAGTACGAATAACTATTCTGTATACTCGCGCTCTCACTCTCTCTCTATATATATATATATATATATATTACATAAGTATATAAGAATACTTGTAGTATACTATACACTCTATACTTCTATGTACAGTATTTTATAGTATATACTAAGAATATTTATATACTTATAAATAAATAAATGAATTACTTATATATACTTTTACATCAATTTACATCCAATTATAACTGGGGAAATAAACGACGTAAATTATACACTGAATAATGGAAGTAGAGTTAGGGAAAGGTCACCTGGATTATACCGTACTTCTGTTTTCTATTTCTGTATTCAAATTGTATTTATTTAGAGCTCGTAATAATTAATTACATCTTAATGGATGGAAGGATTACAAAAATAAATAGAAGAAAGATCAATTTATTCCAATTATTCTTAAATTTCCCAAGGTTTTTACAGTATAAATTTCTTTTAATTAAATCTCAACAAAATAAATTTTTACGTAATTTTAATACATTTTTAATTTTCTTTAGTTATTATCATCATCGAAAATCAAAAGTAAAATGCATACCCAGAATCAAAAAATAAATAAATAAAATGAAATTGAAAATTAAAATTTTCAACAAATACAAAGTCTTTAATTCTTTTTCCTTGGTTGTTATTCTAGATTTCATCATCCGCAAGTAAAACACAAGAACTATTTTTTTTAAACTTATATGGAGGTTAATATACAACCACTTTATAACTAGAGCGCGCCTCACGCTTTGCTTTTTGTCATGTATAAATAGAAAAATTTTTTTAAAGTAATATTCTGGAAAATAAAATTATTTTTTACTTTTTAGTACGAATTTTTTATTAAGTTTATTTCTGTTTACTTCCTTGTACGAAGTAAAGGGAGTATTGTGATCGCGAAAAATTTCGGTTTTCAGATTTCAACGGAAATATCCGTTTTACCATCTCTGAATCCATTTTAATTAGTTTAGACCTGACGTCTTTACATAATTTAATAATGGTTAGCCGTAGAATGTTGAAATTTTGGATTTAGGATTGCTGTACACTTAGTTGTGTACCTCCCCTTTTGATAGCAATCGACTGAAACAAAACTATCCAAAAAAAGCCCCAAATCCAAAAAAAAATTCTGGACTTTGTCATTACTGCAGTAATAAGTTCTCATTGAGAGCTTTTCAACGATATACGATAAGTGGTACTTATTTTAATTGGTTCCAGAGTTATAGTCAAATAAAGTTTTAATTATGAAATGTTTGGATCTTACAAGGGAAGGCACTCGGTTGGAATCAAAGTTAATCTCCTTTATTCTTTAACTTTTTTTTTTTAGTTTATTTTTTTTAACTTTTTTTTTAGATTGAAATATATTGATTTATTAATAATTATTAACCTGTTATTTTATAAAAAATTGCAAAAAATAATAATTCAATAATAACAATAGAAAAAAAAAATGAAAAAAAAAATTTGAAGTTATTAGTGAAATAAAATTTATACACTTTTAAAAATGTGTATATGTAATAGATTTGGTGAAACATCTGATTATTTAATATTAACTGAAAATTACAATTTAAATCGTATTATTTTTGGACTTTCGTACAAGGAAGTCATTTAATGTTCACATCAGATTTTTTGTTAAAGAAAACTACGTTTAAAAAATTTTACGTTTTAAAAGTATTTTCTATTTTTTCATTATAATTAAGTGAAATTTGTTATCAAATGTTATTTTAGTTACATTCTCCAATCAGTTTTCCAGCTACTGCCGGGTCTAGGTGCGGTGTATAGGCAAATTCAATTTTTTTTTTTTTTGTTTAATCTATGGAATCACTGTTAAGGTATATCTTCAGAGAATGAGATAAATGAATTGTAGCCATGCCTGACCGGGGGATTCGAACCCGGGACCTCCGGATGAAAGGCCGAGACGCTACCACTCGGCCACGGAGGCCGGCTCAAATTAAATTAACGCTACCGGCTTGCCAAGGCAGAAGTGAATTGTTTGAAATCATATCTGAACAGATAATTTTTTCTAAAGTTATAAAATTTCTTCATAAGGTGTTAATTTTACCGTTTTTTTTTTTCTTTAATTGTAAAATTATTTAAACTGAAGAGTAAGTTTTTACTTTTAGTTGTTTTTAATTCTTTAGCAAACAAAAAATGATATTCATATGGCAGTTTCATTCTATTCGTAATTATAACCTGGAGAATTCGTTTCCATTATATATGGTACCGGTTATTTGTAACTAAATCAGATGATTAGCGTACATAAATTTTAGAAAATAAATTTACACCAGTTATATTAAAATCTGCTTCAACAGCCTCTTCTCTTTTTCTGTTTAGCCTCTGAAACCACCGTAAGATATTATTTCAGAGAATGAATAAGGATGATATGTATGAATGCGAATGAAGTGTAGCGTAGTCTTGTACAATCTCAGGTCGACCACTCCTAAAGAAGTGAAAGAAGTGTGAATAATTGAAAACCAAGCAAATAGAACACCGGTATTCACGATCTAGTATTCAAATCCGTATAAAAGTAAACGTGTTTACTAGAATTTGAACCTTAGACTTCGAAATCGACTTCGAAATCAGGTAATTGCGACGAAGAGTTAACCACTAGACCAGTCCGCCTGATCTAGTAGTCTGATCCAGTGTGATCTACTCGCACTGAATCGACAGTCAAATTCAATCGGATCGGTAGCTACATCTTATCATTCGGTTCCCTTTCTCAAGGTGTTCCCCTTGTATTACATATAGACGTATTCATATAGATAAAGTATATATATGAAATAACTAAGTAACTAAAGAAGTAAATATATGAAATTAACAATGGGACATTGTACTGTCGTCCGACTTACGTCGCTAAGTAAAATTTCACCACTAAATAAAGTCAGTAAATGAGTTTAATGAAGGTTGCTAGATTTGAAGACAAGGCTGAATCATTGTAAGTTAAAGAAAAATATGTAAAAATAATTGAAGTTTATCAAGTTATGATAACATTAGGATTGTATAAAATTTAAATATATTTAAGATAAGCAATGTACGTCGAGCAACGTTTGTTAAAATTTATTTGGATGTTCTTGTATAACGCGACGTAAATAAATAAATACCCAGTTTAGAAATCAAGATAAAAAATTTATGCAAAAAGTTGCATAAATTTATCGGGGAAATTAGTATACACATAATGACCAAATCTCTCGCTGAACCAACCGTAAACAAAATTAAATGGTTTCAATGATCCGTATTCTGAGATAATTAAAAAAAACTGTTAATCCAATCTAAAGATATTGTGTAAATCCACAATTGACGAAACAACAAAAAAAACTAGAGCCCTTCCCCCATCTCTAAATTAAAACTGTTCAAATCATAACGTAAGTGTCATACTGATGTAATGACTCAGTTAATAATTAGTATTAAGAGTGTGACCTTGGGTCCAAAAACTACAAAAATATTATTTCTTTCACTCCTTCAAAGTGGTTTTAATAACAACGAATATCATCAAAACGCTGTCTTAGATCTGGTAGATCTAAGATCTACAGGAGAATAAATTGTATGAAAAAATTTACTACCGTTTGAGAAAAACTTTGAGATACGGGACCTGTAAGGTCTTGTCTCCTGGACCCGCTTGTGATTAAAATTAAATGACATCTATATCCCAATCGGTCCATACAATCTGAAGTAGCAAATAAAAACATACATCCTTCCGGAATATTTCAATATACTTTACATATATTTATATATATAATATATTTTATCTTATTCGCTAAGTTTCTCTCAATCAAAAATAACCCCCAATCACTAATTTTCTCCTCTCCTCTAATTAAACAGCCGGTAAAGCAAAAATTATTTATTTTTAATAGTAATTAAAATAAATAATTTAAGGGCAATTCTATCTTTTGTTTTGTTTTTTTTCTTTTTTTATTAACAGTATATATTAGGTATGAATTTCAAAATGTATACAAAAATTTGATAACCGAACAGGATAAGAAATTGCTATAAGTATAAAATCTTTAATATTCGTAGGCGATTAGATATCAAATATAAATAACTAACCAAAAATGGTACGATCATTCTCAAGGATAACAAGCATCCCACAGCAGACTTAATAAGAAAAGTGGTTTCCCGTTGCCTCCTTCATTAAGGTTAATATATATTCTTACAATTCAATACAAAATCTTCAAAGAAATAACGTTCATATTTAGCTCTACAAAATTAAACTTTAATTTGTATATCACAGAGATTATATAGGGAGTATATTAAACATCATTACTATCAGAGAAATCAATTCTAATTTATTTTTCAAATACTTTAAAAACAATAAAATCATAAAAGTGTAATAAAAAAAACAAAAAATTTTATTTAAATAAGATTTAACATATTCATTTTTTTTTAAATCCTTAAATACGTAGAGAATATTTTTGCTTTGATACCGTTACATTCCAACAAAATGTTTTAAAAAAAAGATATAAAAGAAACAATCTGAAAAAATGTTAGCAGGATAATAGTCGAGAAGACACAAACCGGTGTAATTATATTTAAATCCACGAATGAAAAAAAAAAAAAAAATCACTTTTTCGAAACCGTCACCCAGTCACCCATTCTGCTTGTTGGGTTTTTAATTAAGCTTGACCAAGTGATTTACATATACAAACTTACTGATTTTTTGAACAAAAATATAACTGGATATGAGTCCCAAATTATTACTTTTTTTTATGTAACTCGATACAATAATTCAGTTTACTGAAAACAGTTTTATTAGGCTTTAAGATTTTTAATAATTAACAAACTATTTAAAAAAAAACTTCCCGCCAATTTCTTTATAATAAAATAAAATTTTTTTTTTTTTTTACAAGAACAATATTCCTTTATCGATGAATTTTTAAACAACAATTATTATAAAAAAAACTCCCAAATTTTCTCCATTCAATAATTTTTTTTTTTGTCTTCAGTCATTTGACTGGTTTGATGCAGCTCTCCAAGATTCCCTATCTAGTGCCAGTCGTTTTATTTCGGTATACCTTCTACATCCTATATCCCTAACAATTTTTTTTACATATTCCAAACGTTGCCTGCCTGCACAATTTTTTCTCATCTACCTATCCCTCCAATATCAAAGCGACTACTCCTGGATGCTTTCATATGTGGCCTATAAGATTGTCTCGCCTTTTATCTGTATTACAATAAATAATAATTCAATAATAACAATAAAAAAAAAAAAATTAATATGAAAAAATGTCAGAAGTTATTAATGAAATAAAATGTTATTTACTTTTCATTAAAAAAAAAAAAAAAGAAAGAAAGAAAGAAAAGTGTAATGTAATTTATAAGCGTACAAGGAAGTCATGTAGTGTCCACATCAGATTAAGGAGAGATTAAAAAAAAGTAGATTTAAATAAATTGTAAATAATGTAAAAAAAAAAGTTTATTCTTCAGATTTAGAGGGAGACCAAGGAGGCGATGGATTGAGGATGTGGAGGATGATTTGTTGGCATCTTGATGGAGGAAGCCAAGCCCTTTACGGGCTTTAGCGCCAACGAATGAGCGAGCGAATTACGTACCGATCACAATAAAAGATTTATACGTCCCGACAAAATCAAAATAACTAATAAAGTATATATTCTTAATATTCGTTTTTTATTTTGTGATTACCCACTTTTTTATGATTATGCACTCAGTTTAGAATAATATTTGAACGAAACAAACAATAGAGAATATTTTCAAAATTCTGAAACAAAGGCCTCTTCTCCATTTTAAAATTTTTTTTTGTGGAGTTTATTTGATTGCTGAAGATTACTAATTTTTGCAAATAGTATTCTTTAATAGTATGGGTAATTAAATAATTTTATAACTGGAGAAATACTAGATAACTAGAATAATATAATAGCTCATATACAAGATAACAAGATATTAAAAAATTAACAATAATCGTAAAATTAACAAAAAAAAAAAAAAAAAAAAACAATATTTACATAATCTGTTAAAAAATTCTTTTGATTAATAAAAGCTAACATTAGTTAGATCTTACTGATAGTAAATCAGAAATTAACGCCTCGTCTTACAGAAATGTGATGACAAATACCTTCTTTTTTTATCCACCTACACAGATCCTTGTAACCCGGAGATATAATTCTAACTTGTCAGCTTTACTCTTGAATATTCAGATTTTTTGTACTCTATTATAATAAATAAATAGGCGCGACCATAATGCTTCTACGTATTATCTCTGTGTTTTGTAGTTTTTAATCATTCTAAAACTAAAAATATAAAAACAAAAAAAAAAACAAATATCTTGATTAAATGCATATATTGTGGTGGCGTTTACATATACCACAGGGAATCTTTAATTTAAACAATAAACATGACATTCTTTGACATATAACTTGTATAGTAAAAGTACTATTCTTCTTTTTTTTTTTTACAATTGTTATAAATCTAATTATTTAACTTTGAACTCATCGGCAAGGATATAGCTCACAGCATTCTAAATAAATATGAATTTATAAAATAAATTCATCAGATATGAGTTTTAAAAGTACAAATATATTGTGTTAATTCCAGTTAGGTAGCTTTCAACTGATTATGTCAATTTTATTTTTTTATTTTTTGTTTAATAGTAGTTGTGTTTATTTCCGTATAAAGGTTTTCATTATAACTGTTTCACTTTTACCGCTTTCAATTCAATGCCAGAGGGAATTACAAGTCCACTTTTTAAGAAGGGGAGGAATGAAAGACACGATTAATTATTACCTACATATAATGCGTGTACTAGTACCGACCTTAATTCCCCAGAGGAAAAGATTTACTCCGAATCCGCTCCCGTTCACTTCCTTACATATCTACCAGAATACGATTTCTTGGTTCGTTTCACAAAATTTAATTTATTATTAAATTCTATTACAGAAAATCTAACTAAACAACATTAAAATATTTTTTTTAT
Organism: Zanna intricata; assembly: GCA_010016005.3. Taxonomy (NCBI): domain Eukaryota; kingdom Metazoa; phylum Arthropoda; class Insecta; order Hemiptera; family Fulgoridae; genus Zanna; species Zanna intricata. Next base: position 30,324 of record JAAAKQ030513676.1, read on the forward strand.
TTTGTATAAAAAGACTGCAAATACTGTAAGAATTATACAAGAAACATATTCAAAAGTTAAATTCTTCGACGAAATTTCTAAATCCTTTAAAATATAAACTGGAGTAAGAAAGGTAATGATTTCTTACCAATATTATTTATTTGTGCTCTGGAAAAATTGATTTGAGAATGAAATAGAAGAAACAAAATAGTTAAGATAAACAAAAATATAAAAATGGCGACTAAATGTAAATCTTTAAATTTAAATGATTTAATAATAAATTTCTGAAGATCTGGTAGCTTTAGCAAAAGACATTACAGAAGCGAAAATTAAAAATAATGAATTTTAAAAATGCACAAACAAAAACGGTTTTGCAAATTTCATGCGAAAAAATCAAAAGATTTTCCAACAATAAAAGTAAGAAAATTCCAGAAGAAGAATCGATCACAAGACTCCAAAAATGTAAATATTTAGATGAAATAAATAACCGGAATAATTTAGATAAAGAAGGAATAAAAGCTAAAATAAAAAAACTGAATTAGCTTATCATCTTACAAGAAAAATTTACAATTAAAAATCTTAATCCAAAGACGCAGAATTAAGAAACTATAAAAGCGGAAGCTATATATAGTACAGAAGCCTATAGAATTTCTTACGAAAAAAATATCTTTAAGAAAAATCTACAGCCCAAAACTGGAATATTTATAAATTAAGAAAATCAGAAGAAATTTACGAAAATTTTGAAAAAATACCATGAAATGAGAAAAAGAAAACTCAGATTTTATGTTCACTTACATAGAATGGACAAAACTGGAACTAACAAAACAAATTTTTAATTTTTTCGAGAAAAAAAAAATTGAAAACATCTAAAATTATTAAATACTTCCAAAAAAAAAAACATTTTTACAGACATTTTTTCAGAAAAATAGTTGATGAACTAAATTTTCAGAGAAAAAGAACACAATAAATGGACCGAAGAAAGGAGAAGAAAGTAAAGGAAAAGAATGAAAGAATTCCGGAAAAGATAGAAGACAGGACTACGGATGCGTAATCAAAATGGCATACTCATTTTGGTCCAAAAAAAAAAAAAATTTCAAGAATTATGAAAACAAAAGTTTTGGCTAATTTTTTTGATACTAGCGAGGGGTGTATTTTTTGTGTTTAAAGACTCAATCGAGTATGATCTGAATGCATAGTCTAAATGAAGTAAAATACAGGAAGAGTTTTTGTGTGAACATTCGGTATTAGAGGAAGGGCGGGGATCGCGCTTCCGCGAGTCGGTTAATTTGATAATTGAGGGTCAAAAGTTATTATAAGTAATCATGGTTGGAAGAGGGCGAACGAAAAAAATCGCAAGTTGTGTAAATACAATGATTGAAATATCTGTCGAGGCATTTGCAGTGTGGCATCCTGACGGAAGCCAAGCTGATGACTGTGTTTAGAGGGACTAAAAGACGACCTACGGCAATGCCCACCGGGCTAGGAACGGAGAGTGTGGGGTGGTGACCGGGAAGCGTCACAAGGCGGGTGTCTTCCCTTATGGGAGTCAGGATTCTACGCGAGTACAAATATGCATGCTCTGAAATTATATGTACCTGGAATGTTTGAAAAATATGTGCAAAAATAATTTTTTTTTTGGGGGGGGCATAAATTTATCCTATTTCTTAAAATAATCTCCTTTCAAGTATACATAATTGGTCCAATGACGCTCAGGTTTTTCAATCCCATCTTTATAGTACAATTTATCCAAATCTTCAAGACAGTCAGAGGCAATAACCTCAGCGTTTCATTTAAATCTCTTTTCAACAAGTCACTTCTTCATACTTGAAAGTAGATAACAGTCCGAAAGTGCTAAAACTAGCGATCAAGAGCGATGCGGAAAAATTGTATAGCACAATTCGAACAATTTTCTTGAGCTTATGAACTGTCTCAGGGCAAAACAACTTTATTATTCATAAAATGTGGTGGTTTTTTCTTTATTTCCTCCTTTATTAACATTGTCCGGTTATTGTTTTACCTTCTTCAGAAAGCCAATAAAGATTATATCATGAGATCTGGCAAAGATAATGCGTACTGTCTTTCTTGCTTTTTCGGTTTTTGTCTTTTTTGGAGCGAGTTCCCCGATTTTAACCCGATGTCTACTGTTTTGATTGATCCTCAATTTCAGGTCGGTAATGATGTTTCCAAGTTCTCTTGACTATTATGAAAAGGCGGACAACTTCTTATCGATCACCACTGTTTAGAAATATTAACTAATCACATTTTTTATTATTAGGAAAAACAGCGCCAAATATTCTTGCGGAAAGCTTTTGTGTGTGTAAATATTCATGGAAAAAATTTCCACTTTATCATCTGAGATACCTTCACTTTATTGATTTCAATCTTCTGTTCTACATCACAAATTCACGAATTTTTTCAAAATTCTCATTCTCTACAGCTATAAACTAAATAGGCCGTCCTTCCAGAGTCGTGAAGTGGGCTCAAATGAGCCCACTTCAAAAACAACCAAACCACTGGAAACCATTCTATTTATCAGTATAAATAACAAATTGGAAATTTTATAGTGTGTAAAAAATGTCATCTCGACCGGGATTCATAGTCGGTCTGTCAGGGTAAAAAGTAGAAACACTTTGTCACTACAGTTAAAAACCCTTTTTTTTTACCACATCCTCGAGTAAGATAGATCGTTAGAAATTTTATGATTGAATTTTTGCGCTACTCAAATATTTTCAGTTTTTTATGTTATAAACTTTTAGAAATCAACAAACCTATTTATTAAGTCCTTAAAATAACAAAGAAAATGTAATTTTTTTTGGAAAAAAAACTTTTTCAACTTATGAGAAAAAATACCAAACGAGAATTCGAACATAAAATCTAAATTATAACAATAATAATCGACAACTTAGCAATAATCCAGTTAGGCAAGTAACGCCGGCCTCCGGGACGTGGGTGGTAGCGTCTCTGTCTTTCATCCGGAGGTCCCGGATTCGAATCCCGGTCAAGCATGGCATTTTCACACGCTACAAATCATCCATTCAGCCTCTGAACCCGGAGGTTAAAAAAAAAGTTAGTCAATTAAGAAGAAACAATTAAATCTAACTTTAATTAAAGAAAAGAGATCCGTTAATAGAGCTACATTTAAAAAAACTACAGTTAACAACGTTCATTTCATTAAATCAATTTTAAAATTTTACAATAATAACCTATTTAGCATGTAAAAACAATTTATATTATTATTAAAAATTAACCTACTTTTATTTTTTATTATTTCTTTATTTACGTATAAAGAAACAATAGACTGACGCTCAATTATCGATGGATAATAAATTGTAATAGCTGTCAAAAAAAAAACATACCAGACCGGAACTCAGACCAGGAATTTACGGATGAAAGGCAGAGACGCTACCTATTACTTCACCATGGAGATTACCACAAAACGGAAATATACATAAATTTATTGAACGATAAGTTAAATTAGACCTGATAATAAATTAAATTAAGACATTTAAGTTAATAAAATAGAAGGTTAATGGAGTAAAGGACGGTCGTCTAACGACATTCTAATAATAAAAATTTATGTTAACTAATGAAAAGTAATAATGCTATTTAATATTCAGCTCTATTACTATCCTAGTATACCGCCTATTCTAGTACTACGACTACAAAACAGATTAATAATTACTGTATGAAATATAATCCGACTGTTTTTTAAGTGTTTTACAAGAGATTATATAAGTTAAATATTTATCCGAATTAATATTAGAAAATTATTAGCTACAAATAAAATTATCCGTTATTGATATTGCACATATATTAAATTATTATATTAAAATAAATATAATATTTTTAGAACGTTCAAAATGTCACGACAATCCGTCAAATTGGCGGATTTCTTCTCCTGGAAAAAGAACGGGCCGTAAAGTCTTTGTTTACTTAGAGGTCAAAAAAAAATTTACCTTAGGGATATTAAAAAAGTGCTGGAAAATTTCATGGTGGTTTTCGCTATCCCATATTCGGTATTTATGAGTTTTCACCTTGCCACTGAAGTGAAACGTTGACTCATCACTAAAAATTACATCGTCTAAAAATGTATCGTCGTTTGCAATTCTATCCATCATTTCCAAATAAAACTGCAGTCGAGCAACTTTATCGTCATCTGTTAAGTGTTGAACCTCGGTTAGTTAGTAGAGCTTTAAGTGCAATCGTTTACGTAATACGTGTTTTTGGAATACTAATCTCACGTGAAGCACTTCGAGTTGACTTCTTTAGACTACGTGAAAACGCTTTCTCAGAGTTGTTCCACAGTAGCTTCACGGACGCGTGGGCTTCCTGGTAATTTTGTGTGTTTAATAGAATAACTGTCTCAACGAAAGTTTGGTGCCTAGAGTATGTATATGCCTACTAGGAGCACCGTATCGTACTCTCTACGAAAATTATGTTGAACTGCAAATCGTGAACCAAAATACACAGCGAGCAAGTTGTGCACCAGTAAATTAATCCATTTTTAACACAGAGCTACTGGCCGAATTGAGTAATAATGAACTACCCGAGTCAAAACTTATGTTTTGCTATGAGATGAGATCTCAACTGAATCTGTAAGCTATCTAAATAAATTTTTATATTTTTTAAAAGTTGTTAAGTCTTTTTTGAATCATCCGGGTATATATTTATTTGCCTATGTACATACATAGTGAACATGGCAACACTTAAATAAAGTTTTAACAGTTAATCAAAGAAAATCGAAATTTAACAAATGTTTCTATCTCGAAACCATATACTTTCCAGAATGAGTCAATCACACCCCCAAATATCCAGGAGTCTCCGATGCGAAGCAATTAAAAAATTTTAAATGAAAATATAGGATTATACACATAATTTTAGTATACTGAAAAAAAATAAAAATCTTTAGACTACAATACTTTTATTTTGTCTTCACTCATTTGACTGGTTTGATGCAGCTCTCCAAAATTTCCTATACAAACTACGATACTAACCAACCAAAATGGCAGCAATATAATATCTTTTTTAATTACTTTTTTCGAAAGATATCCACAATTTTAAATGGCTCAACAATCTCTACAAACAAACAAAAAAATTAAAAGAATATAATTTAATAAATATTCCTACTTAAAAATAATTTATTTTTGCAATGAGGCCACTACATGGAATATTAATTAATTTTTATAAGTAGTTGTGAAAAATATTATAAAATTATTTCCTTTTTTGTTAGAGTTGTTGGAGCCTCAAGTATTTTACGTTACGTCACTCTTCTTTTTTTCAATGCCCTTTAATTGTGATGATCACAGCCTTATTTTTTCAATTCAAAATCTCTTAGTTAATCCATTCTATAGGGGCTGGGAATGGGCTGGTCTTCAATAAAATAAAAATATCGTCTTAAGATAGAAATATTTAGCAATAAAATGTTATATTTTTAATATTTCACTATCGTACAGTTATTTAAATGAAGCTTACTTTTGAAAGCCCACCGGGCTGGTCTAGTGGTTAACGCGACAACGAAAATCAGCTGATTTCGAAGTTGAGAGTTCTAAGTTTCAAATCCTCGTAAAGGTAGATATTTTTATACGGATTTGAATACTAGACCGTGGATACCGGTGTTCTTTGGTGGTTGGGTTTCAATTAACCACCATCAATTCTCAGGAGTGATCGACCTGAGATTGTACAAGACTACACTTCATTCACATTCATACATATCATCCTCTGAAGTAATACCTTACAGCAGTTCCGGAGGATAAAACAGAAAAAGAGAGAGAGATTACTTTTGAAAGTAGCTGTTAAAACGTTTTAGATGCATATCTGCCAATTTGTTTAAAGTTTTAATCCGATTTTATTAAATCAGAATTGTTGTTTATAATGTTCTTTAAAATGATGAACCAAAATCCTACATTTTCGTTTAAAAGATTTGATAGAAGATTTCTGAAGGCGTGGGATTATCTATTAAGTAAATAAAAAAATGAAAAGTTACATTAATAACTTTTATCTGAAAATTATTTATTAACAAAATATTTATGATAAAAGATATTTATAAATATTCAAAGCAATTGTTCGATGTGGTCAGTATTTTGTTAAATGCAGCACGACGAATCCATGCTTCTCGAGCATGTCTTATCATCAGAAATATTCCTAATAGTCGTTGTAGCTTCTACGATGCAATTTCTTAGCTTTTCTTGTCTGTCAATATATGTAGAATAAACCGATTGACTTCATTCAACCAGAAAGGAAACGATCTGATGTCGTGAGATCGGAAGATCGTTGTGGTCATTTTATTAATCCGTTTCGACTGATCCATTGGTTACCGTATGTATATTTAAATTATCTCTTAACATTACGAGGGAAATGAGCCGGGGCACTATTATGCATAAACTACATTCCTAGACTATCTGGAACCGATTGAAATAAAAGTACTACAGTCATAAAAGCACTGGTAATAAAAAAAGAACCGTTGAGACTGGCATAAAGAATAATCTCAAATAACGTATAATCAAAATTATTCTTAAAAATTACATAACCTTTATTATCGCTTACCTTTGTTAATCCATTGCTATTGCCAACACATGAAATTAAAAAATGTCTGATAATTTAATTTATTTCAATTATCATTTTTACTTTAACATACAGTTCTATACAGTAAATTATCTAAGGGTAAGTATGCTAAACGAGGCATATTTTGTATGTTGGGAGTTTTTGCAGATTTTCATCTTTCATCATTTCTTCTTACAAAAAAACACAATTTTAGCATTAAAAAATTCCGAAAAGGATGTACGTGTATTGATCTTTTTTTTTCATAAAATCTCTAGACTGGATCAATAGATTGGATTCATCACAAATTAATTGGGTAGGGATGTTTGCAAATTTTTTTGTTTTATGGCAATCTCTACCAAAAAATGTATAATTTTAGTGTTAAAAAATTTCTTCCCATGTGGTGTTTGCGGTCACCAATCGGGCGCCTCTCCAGTTGGCAGATAGGATTTGAGGAAATAAAATACACGGGGCAGACCAAAACGAGCAAAATGATCCACGACTTCTGCGACGGGAAAGAAAGAAATCCCATAGATACAGTGGACGTAAGAGCCCATAAGGCGGGTTTCTGAATAAAACTCAGAGCACGTCCGGATGCTCCAAAGTGGCAACTTTTTCATTGGTCTTACTTCGCAAAGTGTTCAAAACGCGGCCGAAGGAATCTTTTATTTCTGGCAAGCTTTACGGTAGCTTCAGAAAGGACAGAAAATTTGGAAACAATGATTGGAAAAGAAATCGAATTGGAAAGGAATAGAATAAAGAATATACTTAATGTAGCAAGTGAAATGTACGGGATGGTTTGGGGGGTAAGAAGCCTGAGTTGGTGCACATATTAGAGGAAGATACACATTGCGGTCATTACTGAACCTAAAAAGAAGATGAAAGGGCTAGAAATTTTCTGGAGGATGAAAAACGGTTTCACGTTATCATCGCCCGGGTCAAAAAGTAACAAAAAAAAGCCCTTCTCGGATACTAAAATATCCGATATTAATAAAAAATAAAATATCCGATAAATAAGGTTAAAACTAAAATAATAATAAAAAAAAAAAAAAAAAAAAATTAAAAAGATTAAAAGTAAAATAATAAAAGGAACGTAACCATTAAGATAAAACGTGTAACACGAAAACCGTAATAAAATTTATAGTTAATTATCATTAAATATATTGATTCTTCTTAGAAGTAACAATACCCAGTCTAATACATTCTTATCATTCCCTAGGATGCGCCGAATGCCCCTCGTTAATGTAAACTAACGACATAAGGCCGCATAATATATGCAGTTCACAATGTGGTGCACAGTCAAGCGGCAGTCGCATCGTACGCATAGTGGTGCGTTTTCTGTCGACATCAGGTATCCGTGACTTGCTTTGATTATCTCCTAATCACAATCGGGAAAGAACCACTTCCTTTCGGCCAATTTTTCTGCATGAAGAATCTCATGGTAACACCGAATCTTTGATGTGTCGGAGTTAATTATCCACTGTAGTAGTCCAGTCACCTTGCCATCTTCTTCAACGTGTATGTTTAATGGAATTAATAAAATCGGTAGTTGTAACTCGAATGATAAAAGACGGATGGCTACGAGCATATTTAGCAGCGGAATGCGCACGTTCGTTACGCGGGATTCCTACATGGCTAGGAGTCCAGCAGAAATTCACTTGCGTGTTGTGACGATTCAATTCAGCGATTGTATTATGTATTTCCGTGACGATAGGATATCTAGAATACAGATTCTCTAAAACTAGGAGAACACTACAAGAATCGCTACAGATAAGGATGTGATATAAAAGTTCCAAACCTGACCGGGAATCAAACCCCAGAACCTTCGAGATAAAAGGTAGAAACACTCGCATTTCGCCACCGAGGTCGGCAAAAATAAATATTAAAAAAACAACTAAAAAAAAAAAAAGCACTGAAATAAGGATTAAATGTTAAGATAGCAGAATACAGAGTGTCCAGGGGGATGTTAAGCAAACTTAAGGGAGAACTTCAGAACAAGTTAGTTACTAATAATAGAGAATAGTATTAATTATTATCTTTAATTCAATTAGTAAAGAAAGTAAAAACAATCTCAAAATTGTCAGGCTAGATAATTTCTGACATCCAGTTTAACAATTTTAACTACATCTCTACTAATTGTCAATCGATCTGAACAAATGAGGTGTCATTCTGTTTACAATAAAAGACTTAACATAAAACACTATTTATAGAGCTATTAATAATTAAATACATTTAACTGCCGCAATTTTGGAATTAAATTTTAAGGTAAAATTTTAAAAATTACTTATATATTTTGTAGAAACATTGCCACGTACATGTATAGCAAATTTTATTAAAAATATCTCGATCAGTTCTGAAGGTTTTACATTTTTATTGATAAAGTAAAAAATGGGGGACTCAGGGAAAATGAAGAAAGATAGGACATTTGTTCACATAAACGTTTTTGTTTTATTTTAATGTTCTGAATCAGTTTTTTAAGTACTGACCGCCGTACTAGCCGGCCTCCGTGGCTGAGTTGTAGCGTCTCAGTCTTTCATCCGGAGGTCCCGGGTTCGAATCCCGGTCAGGCATGG
>JAAAKQ030513699.1:6724-19494 GCA_010016005.3 Zanna intricata
TAAACTGAAAAAGACTGAAAAAGAAAGAAAAATAACCTAGGAAACACTCTAATCCTTTCTTGAATAATCATTTCTTGAGTAAGTCCATGTTAGTAAATATATGTATTTCATAGGTTATCGGTTCGTTTAAATCTTTTTTTCTTGTGGTTTTGTAGAACGAATTCGGCATTTGCCAATATGGAGCCGATTCTGATCAATATTTCTTCCGATAAAGTTTGTTTTAAATACAAAAACAAAATTAAATCTTTTAACTTAAATTTTTTTGAAAATTTTACTTTCAATTGCTAAAAACATATCAAATCTGTTTAGCATTTCGTACAGAAATTTACGTATTAGTATCGTATTTACTGTTTTCGGAAAAAAACAATTTTGAATTTTAGAAATTTTTAAAAATATATTTTTTTGTTTCAATAATTTAAGGAAAATTGGGATTTTTATTCACAAAAACCCTGTATATATGTGTATATCTGCATATTTAATTAATTATGTGTAAATTATATTTCCACAAATTATAATTGGTTTACATACCACGTTTGAGAAATTCAAATAAATAGTTCTATAACGTGTTTCGTAATTTTCCGTTTTTTTAATTACATTGTTGTCTTTTTCCAAATATTAAGATTTATGTGATCAAATAAACATGGATAAAATAGAAGGATGTTATAAGTGTAGATACAAACTGTGATTTTTTTCATACTTCTTTTCTATTCGCGGACGGTTTATTAGTAATAATAATAGGACCTGCTTTTAATTTGTACAGGGAACAGAAGGAATTCTGATATGTACCATAAAAATATTTATAATTATTACTGATCCAGAGAATAAATAGTAAAATATATCAAACAGGCCCAAGGAGATACGGTAATGCAGTCGATAAATACGTTGTGGTCAAAGAAATGAAGAATGAAAACTAAAAGTATAATAGAAAGGTCAGTTCAATAAATTATTCTTATGTATGGGGTTAGTAAAAAGCTGCAACTGTACAGATGAATTATTATGCAAAATTGTGATATCTCGAAGTCGGATCGCGTACAAAATGAGAAGTTATAGAGATGATGGGAAATCATACAGCGAAATTAATGTAATTGACAAGCAGGCTTGTTATGTTACGATCGAAGGATGAAGAAGTCAAATGACTCAGTAAAACCTGAAAGTAGAATCTAGAAGAAGGAAAGAGACGAAAGAAACCTACAACGCAATGGAGGTGAGAGATCTGATTGGTAGGAATAAGAGATAATTACAATGCGAAAAACGCCTGGATAGCTTTAAAAGAAATTTACCATTAAAAGATGACGAAGTAATGATTCTACGTACCATTCAAAAATAGTAGTCTGGTTTTTGTCAGCAGCTTTGTTTGATTTGTTAAAAATATATTTTTTTTAAAGGTTGCCATTTTATATTTTATCAGTTTAGCACGAAATTAAATTCTTAACCGGACAAAAGATTCTCAGTACAGTTTTGTACGTGGGAACTCCTCTACACTTGCTGCGTGTCTTATAATTTGTATATATATATATAAAATTTTTCTTTTATTTTTTATTTCTAGCTTTCATTCAGTTTTATTTTGCATAAAGATTTCATTAAGTACGCCCATAAACGTTTTCCTTAAGAATAATTGAATTAACAAGAAGATTAGGTCTATGAGTGTGAGAATTTATTGTCCACAATAATTTTATTATTATTTTAAGAGTTGTAGGAAGCTCTGAGGTCATTTTCTTACTAAGCTTTTAATTGTTATATTTTTATTTCCATAAATTTACTCGGGTGTATATATTAGTAAGAAGCTGTGAAAACAATGCATTATTTACGTTATCAGACCCTTTCTAGTAACGAATTTGCAATTTTTTCTTTGGTTTTTTAAGTAAAAAATTATCACAAAATACATCCAGTCGTATTGATCATTTTGAGTATTGACTACTCGATGAGTAATTAATAGTATATAAATTAATATTTCTTTGGTAAAATAATGTAAAAGCACACCAGTTGTGGCCAAAACAGATAAAATGTAAGGCATTTACTTATTTTCATGTAAAATTTAGATTTAAGCAATGATAAACAACGAATATTAGGTTTGATTCCCTGAAAGGATCTTCAAAATAATAATTCATAATTTTATCATCTTTATTTTAATAAAGAAATTTTCTGTTACTGGGCGTTCTTCTACCTAAAATAAGTGAGTGCTAATGAACGTTCGCGGAATCAATAACGCATAATTATTAATTTTCCAGTATGGTAATTAAATTAAATGTTGCTGATATGTTTTTCCAGAACTACTCTTGAGAAAACCTTCTGTTTTTTCATTTAATGCTTAATCAGTTGTTTAATAATTTTATACTGATCATAGTTGTTTTTAATGCCGTTATTTAAATGGAAGTCTGTTTTGTATGAACTTTTAATTAGTCGTATACAATTTTAATCATATAAATTTATGCAGAAAATGTTGGTCCTTCATATGAATGTAATATAATTGTTTTTATTAATTAATTTTTTAATAAATACTCTTATGTTCAGTTTTTTCTTCTTAGAAATAACTTATAATTTTTTCAAAATTGAGAAAATTGGGAATATAATGATAACAGAATATAGGTCTATTTAATTGAATTTAATTACGAGAATTATCAAATTAAGCTTCAAGGTTCGATATATATATTAATATTTTAGTTTTATTACCTGAATATTACTAATTACATTTTGTTTGCTTACATTTTTTTTTTTTATTAATATAGCTGATTGTTTCCGTCAATTTTTGTAATCACAGTTGCCTCTTCTATTGCCTTGCATAGAATAATCATTTTGGTAGATTATCTCTCAAGTTATTATTTATTAAAATGTTGTATCATCCTTTTAAGTCTTGTTGACTTAACGCTGTCCCTGTTCCAAGAATTATTCCTTGACCATTTTATTCAAAAAAATACGTGGAGCATATATATATATTTCAAATGCTTTTAAAATAAATAAACAAAAAGTTAAAAGAGCTGAATAATATACAGTTACACCTTAATTAAAAGAATTATGTAGTTAAAAGTACATGCCGTAAAATAGTGGAGTTTGAAATTTTATTTACTCTGCTTTATTACGTATGAAATCAGTTGGCGGTTGAAGGTTGAAGATCACGCACGCCCTTTTCCAGGTCGCCTGCCCTACCAATCCTGGTATTCCCCTCCGCACACTGCTTACTGTTAATTATTAAAACCTGTATATTATGTTTAGTTAATGTTTTGTATTTAGGCTTCAAAATTATTTTGGTTCTATACAAATAATCTTTAATTTTGACCTCTCATTATTTTTGTGTAAAGCTGTTTATTTTTAAGTCATGTATTTCAAAAGATATAAGCATTTATGAAATGATGCGAGCTTTTTTTTAATGTGATAAACATTTACTATTTAACTTCGTTACATTTATTTTAATTAGGAAGGTAAAATGAGTTTTTTCTTAAGGCTGTTCCATTCGATATGCAAGACATTACTTTTGTCATAAAAATCATAAATAGATTTATTATTACATTGACATGTGTTCAATGTTTGATAAAATTATTTTATCGCTATGTCATTCAGTGAAAGTAGAAATCGGTTCAGTATTTCTATAAAAATAAAGTATTTTTAATTTTTGGCGTTAAAGCGGTTGTAAAAGGATATCAGTTTAGACAGTCCGCCTTTCATTTTAGATTTCGAATTCGTTTTTCATGTTTAGATTTTAAGTTTAAATGTCCATATATAAGTATTTTGAAGCGTTTAAGTACCTCTTTAAATGACTTTTATATCTTATATTTATGTTTTTTGTTTGAAATTCTTTTCCTATAGATTATATAACAATGGACTTCAAACACATTATCATCAAACATTTCTTTTAATTTAATTATGTTTTATAACCCTGTAAATCCATCATAATACTGTTCTACTTGTTTTGCCCATCGATCTCTCTACTTCATTTGTCTGTGCTAACGTAGTGAACCCCTAAGAGTGCCATTAGTCATTTCAATCAAAATAAATCGCAATACTATAAGGTTACGGAATTTCTCCTGTAACCTTAACATTTTTTTTTTTTTTTGCAGTGTGGTCAAGAGTGTTTTGATTTATGCTTGATGTACTTCTAATTTCAAGGTCGATCGATATCAGTCGTATTATTTTACTTTTTTAAATAGTAATTATATTTTTTAAATATAATAGATGAAATTTACATTGTAGTTATAAATTTAATATTCAATCAGCTTTTCGATGTTGTAAGGGAAGTATTTTTCAATTTTTTTTTTTTTTATTATAAATAATATTTACAGATGAAAAATAAAATTTTCACAAGATCTTACTCCAGTTAGCTGTCTATGGGTTTAAACATTTTTTTTTACGTAAGATACATGGCGTCGGGAAAAATCTTTTTAAGGAATTTTATTCAAAAAAGTGCAAGTAATACTCGAGCGTTTTTTTTTTTTTTTTTTTTTTTTTTTTTTTTTTTTTTTTTTTTTTTTTTTTATGAAAAATATGTTGTAACCATTCACTATTACAATTGTAATACATATTGTATTATTTACATTATATATTATTTGTCTCCAGAAATGGTATTATATTAATTCTTGGTGTTTGTAAAAGTACTCCGTATTTTATTTTTTAATGAACAGTAAATAGCTAATAACTGAAACGTAACTTGTTAATAAAAGCAAGAAGTTTTATTTATTTATTGAAATATAACAGAATAAATCCAGTTACAGTCTGGTTATTCATACAATATACACAAATCATAATTATATATAAAAAGATATCAAATACAAATGAATGAAAGGAAAATAAAAAAGAAATACAAATACATAGTTTATGTAATAAAGTGATCATTAAGTAGTACATAGATCGTACAGAAATAAATTTTGTATAAATAAGAAAAATTAAGTCGAAATATAGCATTTTCTTAGGGATAGAGAATACACGTAATTTCATTAGCCTACCTTATATGTCATGTCACTAGTTAAACGAGATTGTATTAAAGAAAAAAATAAGGAAGAGAATGAATGAAGAAAAGGGAGAGAAGGAAGAAAGAAAGAGAGGAAATTCATTCCCTTCCAGCTTTACGATTATACTTAAAAGAAATAAATTGATCTTCCTTGCAAAAGTATTAACGCCCGTCAAAAGTATTTGTTTCTAAACATTTAATTTAATTTTTAAACTAAACGTTTTGATTTCTGGTAAATTAAATATTTGTTCGGAGTAATGTTTTACTACTGGAAAATAAAAGTGAATTCGTTATAATAGCCAAGAATTATTCAAATAATGAAATTGAAAAAAATATTCTTAAGACATTAATTATTATCATTCAATTGAAGTATTTGTGTTTGCTTTGTACTTTATTTATTTTTGAAACACGTCTTAAAATAATAGAAGAAAGGGATGTGTTTTAAATCAGAATATTACTTTGTAAAGAGGCTTTAAATATAAAAATTGTATACTTGCAATAATACTAATTTTTTTTTCCTGATAATTAAATAATAACTGAAGACTGATAAAAAGCATGTTGGTAAAATTTTAATAAAAACGTTTCTAAAATATTAATTTGATACGATAAAATAAATTATAAAGTTTACCTTGTGCCAATATTGGGTCATAGTGTACTGTAAAACCTATTTTTATTATTCAGAATTGTATTTGGGAAATAGAAACGGATTGATTCTCTTCTGTTTATTTTTATTTTTGCATGAAATTTAAAGAAAAAAAAATTGTGTATGTTTTTAAAACATTAGTTTTGTTCGTTTTCTACGTTTTTAATCGTTTTATTTCAAGAAAAATAAATTAAGAGATTTTTAATTATACCTGAACTTCTTTGTTTTATTTCTTTCTGTAGGTACAACATTTATATTTTTGTGAGGTCGGGAGGCTGATAAACCGTAAATATGAATGAATGTTTGGGTGTCTTGAGAGTACAAGGGTAAGTAAGTTGTCAATGCTATTGCTGCTGAGCCAATACCTGCGTAACCATGGTCACACACCCACGGGAAAACGGTATTGCTCCCCCGATCTTCACAACTTTGATTCTCATTCAGAATTTTTCTATACTTTAACACAAACTTCCAAGATATATTTTATAAAATTATTTTACCGATCTATAAACACATAAATAATATCTTGTTAATTTTTATGTTTTTTTTTCTTAGATTGTAGTTTATATTAACAGGTTTCATAAAATAGATAACAATTATTGGATTTTACGAATAAAAAGCTATATATGTTTCTAAAAAATTTTTTTCCTTTAAATTAATTTTTAGACCTTTAATGATAATATATCTTTTGGAAAAAAGTTATAGATTATTGCCAGATTACAATCGATTATTTAATTCTGTGGTGTTGTTTCTTCCTATATAAAAATAATAATAAAAAAGTCTACTGTCGTATAAGATAGTTGTTGAGCTACATTTTCCTTCATTTTTCGGATCAGTATCCTGCTTGTTCTCCGTGCAGGGGATTTCAAAGCCTGACCGGACCGTATTGTATTTATAATTAATATCACTATTTATTACTAAGACGATTGTACGGTGTGTTTATAAAGGACTCCTTGGTTCCAAAAATATCTTAATGAGATAATAGAATCGGTTAAAATATGAACTGGTTTTCATATTTTCCCTCATTATATTAATTTCTGTAAATGTTCATTGCTGTTTGCATCAAGGGGAATTCACCAGGTAGGCCGTCCTCATCTGAACAGATTGTGGAACGGATCCGAGCATCTTGTACGCGTAGCCCGAAAAAGACATTAGTAAGGTGCAGTTTAGTAAATCTACACTGTACAAAGTAGTGTGCAATAGGCTTAAACTACGTACGTGTAGGATATAATTTTTGTATGAAATCAAACCGGATGACAAAGTGAAAAGATTGGAGTTTGCAACAATATTGAAGAAAATGAGGACTACGTGAAAAATGTTATGTTTTCAGATGAGGTGATATTGGACATTAGTAAGTCAGAAAAACGACACAATTTCAGGATTTTTTTTTTTGTGGAGGCGTGTTTATTTTTTATGTTTACAAAAAAACATTGTTTTTTGGCGAAAATCCGTGACAGCAATCACCTACGGAAGAGGATTGTTGCGTCACTAGCATCCATTACACCCGAAATGTTGGCGAATACACGTGGGAAGAGATGGATTACCGTCTGGACTTGTGCCGGTTAACGAGTGGTCTACCCATATCGAATTGTACTAAACACAAAAAAAAACTTCAAAATTTACCCTTTGAGAATGTATGATCATGAAAGTTATTTTAGATACATTGTTGTTTTAAATACCTTTATGTATTTTATCGCAACTGGATTAACTACTAAATTAACCGGTGAGTTAACTACTGGATTAACTGAACTGAATTAATTAATTATTAATTATTTAATTAACAACACACACTGACCTGCTGACACATGTAACAAACTACAATACCATTAACATCATGAACAAGTGGTGCAGCTAT
This sequence comes from Zanna intricata, assembly GCA_010016005.3. Classification (NCBI taxonomy): domain Eukaryota; kingdom Metazoa; phylum Arthropoda; class Insecta; order Hemiptera; family Fulgoridae; genus Zanna; species Zanna intricata. The sequence goes on from JAAAKQ030513699.1 coordinate 14,159, forward strand.
ACTACAATTCTAAAATAAAAAAAAAATTGTATTGGATATTCAGAAATTTGTGGAATATCATATCAATTAGTCTTAAACGTTTAATTATCTTCTGAAAATCTCATTTATTTTATACCTGCAAATCCAGCGGTATATTTGAAACGCAAAAAACTAGGAATTCGTTCTTTGCATGAAATAAGGTAAAAAAAAAAGAAAACTATTTGCAGAGAGATCTCTTGATCGTTACGCATATTTTCTAATGTATCCGTGAATAACAGTAAAATCCGTCATGCCTTTAATTATGTAGGTCTAGGAATCCTTAAATAATCGTTATTAACTAAGGTTGTTAATCCTCCAGGAACAGATGATAATTTTTTTTTAGATAGAATCTAACGATCACCACGTGAAATAAAATAGAAATTCAGTACATCAAGATCACAGCTATGATCACTTCTGTCTCGTTGGTGATCATAAACTTATCGTTTATGAAAACTTATCATCGGTGAAAAAATACATTAAAATTATATATTTTAATTTTCTTATAAAAATAAAAGAAATTATGGGAAAATTTATCTAACTGTTTTATTATTTATTTACAATTCCTTAATCCGTTTCAAACGTATTTAAAAAAAATTCTGATGTGAACATCATTATGACTTCCTTGTACGAAAATCCAAAAATAATACGAATCTAAAATATAATTTTGAATTAATATTAAATAATCAGATGTTCCACCAAATCTTACTTATACTCATTTTTAAAAGTCCATAAAATTTTATTTCACTAATAACTCCTGATTTTTGTCATTTTTTTATTGTTATTATTATTGAATTTATTTATTGTAAAAAAAAATTGTACAATCACGGGTTAATGATTATCAATATACTTAAATTAAAAGAAAGAAGTTAAATAAAAATCAAAAAAGAAGATGAAGTCTGATTCCAACCGATGTGCCTTCCCTCATAATATCCAAATATTTCATTAATTAAAATTTTATTTGACTATAGCTCTGAAACCAATGAAAATAAGTACCACTATGATAAATCGTTAAAAAGCTCTCAATGAGGGCTTATTACTGCAGTTAAGAAAAAGTTCAAAATAAAAATGTTTGGTATTTTGGGCTTTTTTTGGACATTTTGGTTCAGTAGACTGCAATTAAAAGGAAAGGTGCACAATTAGATATAACAACACTCCTTAATACAAAATTTCAATATTATAAGACTAATCGTTTTTGAGTTACGCCCAGATACGTATTTACGTACAGAAGTCACGCCAGAACTAGTGAAAATAGATTGAGAGATGGTCAAAATGGTTATTTCCGTTGAAATCTGAAAACCGAAATTTTTTTGCGATTACAATACCCTTGTACTTCGTACAAGGAAGTAAATATTACGCATCGAGTGTAACCGAATTTATTTTAAAAAATAATTCGAGAATCTGTTTTTCTTTTAATAGGGAACGTCTATTTTCTTATGCCAGGATAAATTAACAGTTTAAATTTGAGCACAGGTACCCGAAAAATATTTCTAGTACAAAACAAACATTAGGTTATGAAACTATTATCATGTTAATTTCTGTGAGTGTAATTTTGATTCATGAATCGGACAACGATTATGAAAATAAAGATATTTAAATGAAAGGTTTTTACCTAGGAAGAGAATTAGGCAGACATGTAGGAAATCTTGTTTAATATGTATGTTAAAGTAATGATCTATAAGAAGATCAGGCAATTGCAGAATAAATTGGAAGGATAATAAATTATATAAAGTTTGCCGATGACGTAGGCTGTTTTTTTTTTTTTTAACACAGGATCAGAATATAGAAGAAAATGAATTTAAAAAACTACTTAAAACATAGATTGTAATAAATTAAATGCATCGATATAGTGAAAAATTAAGTAATAAGGAGAGAGTTAACGGGAATAAAAGCTAAACCAGAACTGTTCAGAACGGAAAAACTAGCTGACTGGGACTTTATCATAACAGGAGAAAGACTTATTTAAACAGTGGTAATCAAAAGAAGATTCAAAAAAGAGACCGTAAAAGAATAATAATTATAAACGATTTAAAAAAATGTAGAGTTATTAGAAGTCATTCTAATAAGTAATTTCGGGAAGAGAGAATGGAGGACATGCTACATAAAGCGCGAGTGAGAGCAGATATGATGTTGAATTTTATTTTTTTTTAAATTTTAATCAATTTCGTTGTAACAATTACATAATTATGTTCTAAGACTTGCTTACGAAAGTTGTGCTGTTTTTATGAAAAATTATAAAGATATTAAATTAATCTTAATCATTAGAATAATTTCTCGAACATGGTACTGCTAATATGTTAACTAAATAGTATTAACAATTAAAAATCTACATTAAGATAAACCCAAGAACTTTGAGCTTACTTGAAAGCCATCATCGGGAGATTAAAAAACATTACATTGAAAATATCAAGTCAAAATATTAACGATATTTTTAACATTTTTTACTTCAATTTATTATTTTATAATTCCTGATTATGGCTTTCAAATAAGCCGAAAGATCTTGGGTTTATCTTAATGTGCTATTAAGATGGCATTTTAATTGTTTAATATTATTTAATTAATCATTAGACACATTATTAATAATAAATATTTGTTGTATATAAAATTGATTGTCTGTTTAAAAAGGGAAATTAAAATGATCGAAATTTTTTCTCTAAAAGTTGTATTAAACAAATAAAATTTGAATTATAGTTTTTTCGTGTTATGTGTTTGCTGTTTACTTGTGGAATACATTACTTTTAAGGAACAGATAAAACTTGGAATCTGTTATTAATGTATTGGATAACAAATGTCTGCTTTAGATTTATTTTGAAAGAGGTTGTGGGGTTCTACTTTAGACAGTATAGTTGATAGGGTAAGAATATAAAGGTCCTGAATGTGGTCTAGTTCTCAATATAGATTAATCATTCAGAACTTGGATTTTCTTCCTTATTGATGTAATTTCTTTGTGTTACTGCTTTCCACGTCTACCACTTTTAATGTTCATCATTTTCTATTTTTAGATTATCTTTTTGTTGCTTTCTTTCTGATATATTGAAATAGACATTTTCGTGCTGCTATTTTTACAAAACTACTATTACAATTATTTCATCACTTTTTTTTTATGCGAGTTGTTTTTATTGAATTAATCTTCTGTTAATAGTGATCCTTTATATTTTTGATTTTTCGTTCCATTTAGCGAAAATTACTTGCCTTTTTAACTATTCTGTAAGGAGTAAAAACAAATGATAAATTTGGTTTTGAATAACACTTAAAAATACTTTGTTTTTAGAAAATAAGGATATTGTGCATCAAATGATAAATTTCTGTATAAAAATATTTTCTTTATTTAATTCGAAAAAAAAAGAGGGAAACCGTTAAAAATATGTTTTTCTGCAGAATAACTTGATAATCTGTCATTCACTCTGATACTGTTGGTGTTTTTAAATCGATTTATTCGATTTTTATTAAAATTTCATTTTACTTTATAATACTTCGGTAGGCAGTAATATTTTTCTTTTAATATGCCGTTGGCTCTGAGGAAGCCAATGGCATATTAAAAGGAAAAACCTTCCTTTAAGGAACTTTCTTTTCTCTTTTATTTAAAATGTTATTACATTTTGTACTTTTTTGCTTTAATGAGGGCTTCAACGACCTTGTTTTATCCAATTCGGAATTTCAGCCAATAGGATCATCGTCCAAGCACATACGGAAAATACAGTCAGAGATCGGTAGGATGGTATTCCCTCCACCAAACATACGAAAGACGAACTTGCTCTACAGCTCCTGGCATCCTCAGCACGGCCTAACAGGGTTCGACCTATATCTATTGAAAACAAAAAAATTCAGAAGAAGGGTTTATTGATAAGTAAAAGTGTTGGAATTCAGAAAGAAGAATCTCTGTACGTGTCGTACAACTCCCACGTAGAGGAAAGCTCAATGCCTCATCCGAGTAGTGTACATCCATATTTTTTATTCGAATAACCAACTCATTGATACGCAATTTTGTGTTGATCTACTTAAATATATGCTATTACAACGTACTAATTTTCTTCTAGTCGAGCCACTCGAGAAATAAAACCCAAAATTGGAGGATTCGTAAAGGTAGAGTTTTTTTATATTCTGAGTAGCACGAGGTACGGATGTATCGAATTAACCAGTAACCATACTCCGTAGAGGTAAAATATTGTTATACTTGTAACTTTATTAATAGATTTGAATATTTATACAAGATAGATGATAAAGATAAGAAACATGATGGTTGTAGAGCCCTGATCTAACTCACTATAATTTGCGAAAATAACAGCCGTCATCTCAAATAAAAGGTCTCATACCAGGCTCACTAGGGAAATTAAGGAGTAAGACGGTTTCCCGATGTCTTCTTTACTAACTGTGAACGAAATATCTGGTTGCGTATCACCATGCCTAACTTAACGAAATGTAAATTATATTCAAATCTACTTCTTTTTTTTTTCTTTTTAACCTCCGGAACCACCATTAAGTATATCTTCAGAGGGATGAGATGAATGAATTGTAGCGTGTGTGAAAAATACCATGCCTGACCGGGATTCGAATCGAAACCTACTATTGATACCTTCATTCTTTTCACTGCAGAAAACGGCCGTATAATGAATGTCATTACCCTCAAAGAATGCAAGTATTAATAACGCCTAGTTTAACACACACGCTTTACATTTGTCATAGGCATAAGATAAATTGGAATAATTATTGTGAAATAGCAAATAAATGTATTTTTTTCTGTTATAAAATGAGTGAGAAGAAATAAATTATTGTAATCAACCGTAGAGATATTGTTTTCGAATATTTTATTTCAGCTTGAAATTAAAATTATGCGTAATTTAAGATAATTTATTTTTTGAAGATGGTTTATAGAATAATTTTTTAAAATGAACAAAAAATAGAATTCATATTCGAATATTAGTGTCATATTTACGGACCGGTGTAAATCAGCTTTTCGCCCCCCAAAGTATTCCGTGTGTGAAATCATAGCGATTTAAATAAAAATGAAAGTTTAACGTCACAGACCGAAAAATCAAGTTGAGTAACCCGCTTAATCAGTGTATCTATTTTCGTAGTATTAGTTTTTGTAACAAGCCATTACTTAAACCAGTCATTAAATTTAATTTACTTTTATTTGTAGAAACTATAAAATATATATTACTATAAATAAATGTAAGAAAATAGTTTTCCCGGTGAGTAACCGTGGTTATTCGTAGAATAAATAGTTTTAATCTTAGTAAGTAATTTCGATTTAGTCAAATTAATTTTTTTTTAATAAAATTATTTATGAGCAGAATAATATAACTGGCAAATGTAATTGG
>JAAAKQ030513710.1:2479-17446 GCA_010016005.3 Zanna intricata
ACGATTTAAAAACTCATCAAAAGAGGAAATATATATATTTTTTCTTTAATTTTTAATTAATATGATTCTTTAAAAGATTAGTTAGTTTATTAAAAATTAAAACATAAAAGAGGACATTAACTGAACTTATATAATTCCAAACACCCATAATTCAGGAGAAGGATTAAAGTTTTTCTAAAAGAAACTTGAGATTAAAATCATTGACTTACTGTTATTTGAAGAAAAATAAATTTGTTTATACAAACAATTAAAAAAACTGGTTTACTTAAAACCGTTACCAAATATATACTATTCCCATCCTCAATAAAGATATTCCGATCTCCGACCGGATATGGGTACGAACCCATATTTTCTAGAAAAAGCTTTCTAGAAACTTTCCCAGTTCCTAGAAAAAGCTGAGATTATTTTTGGTGGGATTATTTTTCTGCTTTTGAGAACCAATTACGGTAGACCACTTTTTATCACAACTTTCCTTTTCTTTATCATTAATCTTTCTCTTCCGAATTGTTTTTTGTAAGTTTTTTATAAATATACCCATTGAATCCCAATTTACATTATTAGGACTTTTGAATTAATTGGTATTTATGCAGTTTAATGAGCGAGAGTATGTTTGTAGATGATCGTCCGAGAACTCTTTATTTCCTATCCGCAGTATGACCCTTCAAAGAGAGTGGTATACTTCATCTGATTTTTCTTACGAAATATATTATAATCATAAGGCCAGATCTCGTAGGCTAAATTACTACTATACTTTGTGGAAACATTATAATATAAAGAGTCTATCTAAGGATAAAACTTATTATGATGGTAAATGCTTAATAAATTAATGTAATATCAACATACTTTTTTTTTTCAGGCGGTAGTTAATAAAAGAAACCTATTATTATTTAACATTATAATATTACATATTCAAGCGAATCCTTGATGTAAAAAGTACAAATAAAAATCGTGTGTTCGTAAGTTACTGCATACAACTTTACATATATATATACAACAAATAAATATATTTTGTTCAATTATAAGAAAATTTATTTTTAAATCATAACTTTAAAAATATAGGTTACGTGATTCGCGTGTGGATAAGGTTAGATAAGGATATTACTATATATATATATAATAATTATATTATATTCGCGTGTAATCGTAATGTTTAATAATATTAAAAAAGGTAGTAATCACTCATAAATAATAGGTTTCAACCGTTATATTCGGCTATCCCACCAAAAAATAAGTAGATAAATAAATTAGTATGTTCAGTTAGGCATGGATAACAGTCCAGTAATTTGCCGTGTTGTTTAGTGTAGAGTTAGTATTAGTGAACATAGTACGCGATCTGCAGTATAACATGTAAAGGTATTATAGTATAAGATGTTGGTTGTAAAGGAACCAGTAAAATAAGTGGATACATTAATTAGACTGGACGTTATAATTGTTTATATTAGCGGAATAATTCCAGGAGAAGATATTCTAGTCTTCGGTAATTTTTCTTTAGGATTTTTTTTTTTTTGTAATATATATTCGTTATATGAGTGATCAAAGAACGTTCTTTTGGTGGTAAGATCGTTTAAGTTACAACAACAACAGTAATTGTCGATTCTATTTAACAGTCAAGCGAGTTTAAATCAAAATAACAGCTAAACTAAATGAATGTTGTTACATTATCGTAAGAGGTAATCATAAATTGTACCTAGTTTAAATATGATTAACCTATCATATCGAAGGGCAAGCCTCGTGTCTTCACGACAACTCGGCGTGGCCACTATATAATCCACAATGGCAGGCAGGCCAGGTACCGGCCACGGCCCCGGTCTGTGTAACAATTTAATAGTAAGAGCGTGATATACCTCCACCCCAAACCTATCCTTTACTTTACTTAAACCATACTATACATCCCCTTCATCATAATCACCTCTCCTACCTTTCTATTGAGTAACCTCACTTGCTCCTGACTTTATACGTTACGGTACAATAAGTTTCTTTAGTTTTTTTTTTAAATATTTTTTTATGCTTTACTTAATCAAAACAATACAAAGTTATTTATTCACCAATAAATAATAATGACATTATTAACAGACAATTAACTTAATAATAAAAATGTTATAGTAAAAATAAAATTTAGATAAAATTCATCGAGCGTAAAGATAACCCAAAAAAATGTGATTTTATCCCTTTAATTAAGGGCTTTATGAATATATATGTCATATATGTTATTAATAAAGTACTTTATTTGTTTTAACGCTTTCATTTACACAAATGAACAATACTAAAAATAAATTTAAAAATTAAAAACAAATAAACAAAAATCGCCTGTAGTATTATCGTTATTAATTATTCTTCTACATCAAAAGTATCACTTCTTATCTTTTACACTGAAAATGTAATTTATTATATCAGCTTCACCCGACACGGCTTCGCTCGCACTATATATGTATAAAACTTAAAAAAAATAGGAAATAAATTTTTAGGATTTATATTGTCAACGATCATAAATCCTAGTAACTTTAGAAGTTCTTTTTTTTTACCTGTGACCTCGCCGTTATAAGGATTATGAAAATACTACAACCAAAATGATCCTGATGGAACTTCTTAGTTCAGGGTATAAAAATTTACTGAGTACTACTTTACTCGCATGAGGATGAATTCTTGCGGATCGCCTCCAGATTAGACAATGATATTAAAATTAGTAAAAGATGTTCTTGGTTATTTGATTTATACAATTTGCTGTTTTCTTTTCATATTTATAATTTATGTAGTAGTGAGGTTGGTGAGGCTTGAATTGCAGTAAACGTTCCAGGGGTCATAAGAAAAAAACATATATAACCAGGGGTTATAAGAAAAAAACATAACAAAATGATTGGTTCAGTAGTTTTTGCGGAACAAACAAAAAATATGTTGTCTACCCCCCTCTTCAGTATGGAAGAATTAGTTGGGGCAGGGAAGAGGTTGAAACTGCACACTAGCCTGGAACCGGACGGGATTCCTAATGAAGTGGGAAGGGTGCTTGTAGAGAAAGCCCCGGTTGAGCTCCTTGACATCTTTAACGGAATACTGCTAACTGAGCGGATACCAAGAGGCTAGAAGGAATCCCGTCTGGTCCTCATTAAGAAACTAGGAGGCTATGCCGTAAACAGCTACCGACCGAAATGTCTTACAAACTCCTTATGCAAACTGTTGGAGAAACTTATTGATGAACGGTTGAAGGACAGCATTGATCGGCATGGAGGTCTCTCCGACTACCAGTATGGATTTCGGAAAGGAAGGTACAGACCTTCCTTTCCGAAATCCATGTTGTACTGCCTCAGGGACAGCCCTGAGGCAGTACAACACATATATCGCTCGGTAAAATGGCAGCAGCAGGGACATGGCGTACGAGAAAAATCCCTGTTGTAATACTCCTAGATATTAGAAACGCATTTAACTCAGTAAAATGGTGAGCAGTGTTTGAGGCCTTACGGAAGAGGATGATGGATGGAGGGATACGGAAACTGATACAACGCTACCTAGAGGATAGGCGACTGCTGTATAACTCTGACACTCAGCTCAGTTTTTCGGTCACATGCGAAGTTCCACAGCGTTCTGTGCTAAGCTCGACGTAGTGGAACCTAGTATTCGGCGATGTGCTCCGATTACGTTATCCAGCTGGTGTGGTACCGATGGCATTTGCTGATGATCTTGCACTTGTGGTTCGGTACGGGATGTGAACGAGGTGGTACAGAAAGCGAATGAAGCAATTGGACAGGTGCACTGTTGGTTACAACATCAAAGCCTATCTGTTTTAATTTAAAAAAAAAAACATTTGTGTGCATGGCCGGTAGGCGTCCTCTACCCCCGCTCCGGATTCAGATGCAAAGGTCGGTGATATCCAGACAGAGACCACAAAATAACTGGGCATCTGATTAGACCACCGTCGCACGTTTGACGACACACATCAAAGAGGTGACAGAGAAGACAATTGTGGACATCAAAGCTCTGAGTAGACTTCTCGGGAATGTAGCCACTAGAGTAGACAACCCCTGGGCTGCACTATACTTTAGTGTGGATCCGGCCCGTGGTTGGAGGAAAAAAGTACAAGTTAAAAGTTAATAAATATATAATCATAAATGTGTAAGAATTAAGTATAAAATTTTTAGTTTAATAATATTAAATATTATTTTTAATTACAAATTAATGTAAAAAAAAAAATACAATTTGACCTTTTTTTCTCCATAGGTAGAAAATTTAAATGACCCATTGCAAGCTTACAACTTGCTACTAGCAAGCTATTTGTTTAATAAAAATTCAGATGCTTTTGCTTTCAAGAAAGAAAACCTAAGTTTTACATTTTTTTTTTTTGTTAAATTCATACGAAAGGTGTTCCAAAATATATTTTCTTTAATTCTTATTTCTATAAATTTTTTGACTAAAATTCAACCCTACTGAGTTAATTACAAAAAAAATTTACTCACAACAAAAAATAAGAAAACCTTCATTTTTCAAATTCATCATTTTATATTTAAATAAATAACACCTGCTAAAACCATCTGACTATTCACCTATTAAATAACAATTGGAAGTGAAACAGGAAAGATTGCATGTATCGAATCTTGAGACTGTTGTCCGATAAATATTATACAATATTTGTTTTATTAATAATTTAATTGTTATGTTGATTATTTATTCTTTTTGTATATTTCATTACTAATTGATTTATGGATACATTGTTACTGGTCTTTGTGTGGGTTGTTAGAATATATTTATTTTTTTTAAATTTTAATTGTATTGTGCTTTATTCAGACTTTTATTGTGTTGGGAGATATCACTGTATATCTCTCTTTCACATTTATTGCTGATTTATTTACTTATAGCTTCATTATATGGGAAACTGATGGTAAATTAAACAGTATGACAAAAAAAAAAATCTATGAAAGTTGTTTACAATGCTGTTTTTTTTTTTTTTCACTTTTTATCGTTGGAATATTTTTCTACAAAGCATCTTTAGTTAATGAGATTAGAAATATTTATACGTTTAGAAAGATTTTCTTAAATTAAAATTAAAGCGAACCGAAACAGTTAACATAAAACATTTTTTTATTGACATAGTTTATTAAAAAGAAAATTGTGGGAATGTAAAATAAATTTTATAAAAATAAATTAATTTTTTATTTCAGTATTATTTTTATTATTAATTAGCAGACCCGGCGATGCTTCGCTACTGCTAGATATATAAATTAAATGAACGTAATTGAAAGTTTGATAAGACATAAAAATTCCTAACATTACAGAACTTCACAAAATTTAACCTTTTAATTTATCCCTTTTTTTTTTCTCTCTTTTTTCCGTTCATCCATTTTTCCCTTTAATCGCGCTTAAATCGATACAGTAGTTATTTTTAGTGCATAGCATACACATATACGAACATTTTCTTTATATATATATATATATATAAATGAAGAAAGTCTTTTTATATATTAATTTGTTTGTTTCGTAAATATCTCGAAACCGGCGCCACCTAGCAGGTCCAGTTTTTGTAAAAATATTTCTTTTCATGTAACTAATATATATTCTGAATATGAGCCAAATCGGATCATAAATGCAATTTTTTCAAATGTCTCAACCCCAGCGCCATACGAGTCCATTTTTTGCAGAGGCATTTCTTTCCATGTTAGTAACATATACTCTAACTATGAGCCAAATAGGACAATAAATACAATTTTTCGAAATATCTCGATCCAAACTCCACCTAGCGGGTCCAAATTAATTCAGAACCTGTATATAAAAACACGTATTCGAATGTAACGTGTCAAAATTTCAAAGCAATCTATGAAGAACTTTCGGAGATTTAAGATTTTGAAGAAAACGAACATTTACATTTGTATTTATATAGAAGATATATAGATTTTAAGTAAAAAAATGAATAAATTTGAAAAATCGATCTGTCATCAAGAAAGAGTAGAATGCTGATTTATTTACATGAGGAAGTAATGTACTGTACATTGTTAAAATTTCAGTCTTGTGAATTGTTAACTACTTGAAATGAGTTCATTCTGAATGTTTTCTTAATACAGATTATTTGTTAAAACATAATCCGTACAAACATAATATGTTCATTAAGTAATGAAGACAGATTGCATTAAATAAACCTACTCAAGGAATAATACATTTACTTTAGTTATACAAGAAAGGCAAAAATAAAATAAAAAAGAGTAGATTTAATGAAATAAGTGATTTATAAAAAAAAAAGCTTTAATTAATTAAGTGATTAGATTGTAGTCATACCAAAAAAATTACTTCACTTCTCCAGCTAATGTATTTAAGTAAAGAGATATTTTATTAAACTTCTATCTCAAGAATAGTTTATTTAATTTTGAAAAATAAATATAAAAACCGTTTAATAAAAATATATCGATTTATAAATACAATAACTGCACACAAATAAATAAAAAAAAAACACAAAAACAAACTTACAAAGCAGTTAAAAATAAAATCTACCTGTATGTTATTTAAAAGATACTATATCATTTTTTTATTTTACTAGAAATTTATTTTCCTTTAGTGTATCGTTAGTATTATTTCTTTAACATATAAATTCTTATTATACTTAAAAAAGTTTTTAAATCAATCTTTAAAACATTATTTAATTTTTTTATAATTTTTATTTTTATTTTATTTATTTTTTTTTTATTATTCTTTTATCTATTATCTGATGATTATTTAACAATAAAAATGTTAAGTAGAAACAGAATATTTTTTATATACGATTCTTGAACATTTTTATTACTTATTTGATTTTAATAATCGTTAAGTACCACTCATTACTTGCACATAATTAATAAAATTAACAAGCAAGTAAAAGAAACACTATAATGGTTTAAACATAAAGTAACTTTTTTTTTTTTTGTATAACATTTCATGATTAAAGTACAGAATGGAATAAGTCAAGTTTATATATCAATATTCTAAGAAATTACTTCAACATTTCTAGTACAGTTTGTGTATAAGTAATTTGCAAGTTACGTAGATAGAGGAAATTAAAATTCTTTTATTTAATTAAATTTTTTTATATCATTTATTAAAATGATAAAAAATTAAGATAAAATTTTGTATCTTTTTTTTATGTAATTAAAACGGTTTTCATAAAATTTTTTATTATTAAAATAACTGAATTTATCAATTAGAATTTACTAATACTTAAATTTAACGTTAAAAATAAGATTTTTTATCAACACTTGCACAGTTCGACTCTTACTATTTACTCTAGTGCTGATATTCAATATCCCAGAGATAAATTAAAACTAAAATTAATATTACTTTCTAGCTCAAAAATATTTTCAAAATATCTCAACGTATAAATCGCAAAAAAAAATACTGATGAATCAAAGAAAAATCTAACTTTATTCTGCGTCACGTAATTCAATTACAGATTTAAAAATTTCATCAATTTTTATCGTATATTATTGTGATTATATAAGGTTGAAAGAAGGTTATAAAGAGCCCAACCCCAAGATGAAAGCTACATGAAAGGGGTGTAAAAGAAATTTTCGATTTATGGAATAAGGGTGAGAATATATTAGCGTAAATCCGGAGTGAACGGCAGAGAAAAGGCAATCGCCTATCCATCAACTTGGGCTTAGACTGAGCAGAGAGCGTTCACTGAAGAAACTGAAAATCTGTAACGTAACTATTACTGGTATCACCCACACTACTACCACTTTAAAATAGAAAAAATATATCAATGACAAAAAATACTATAAATATAAAGGTTATGTGTAAGTAACTCGTTCTAATACATTTACATTAAATTTAAAACATTAAAGATTATTTCCTATTTTATAAAAAAAAAATTATAGAAAGGATAATTTATATTAGCTGTTAAATTTATTTCCAGACGGAAATCTAAATTTATTTATTAATTTTATAAAATATTTAATACGCAGCTATCTAAACATTGAGTGGTTTAAAACTGTTTTTAAATTTGTTTAAATTTAAAGAAAAAACTTCGTAAAGTTTGGGCATAAATAAAGTGACGTACTTTAGCTAAGACTTGTAGGATATAACAACAATAAATAAGAGTTTTTAGCCAACCAAGAATAATTCTGTGGAGGTAAAGATATGATGAAAGCATTATGTAACGAATGACTTTTTTTTTTCTTTTTTTTTTGTTTAACCTCTGGAACCACCGTTAGGGTATATCTTCAGTTGTAGCGTGTGTGAAAAATGCCATGCCTGCCCGAGATTCGAACCCGGAACCTCCGGATGAAAGGCTGAGACGCTACCACTGAGAGGCTCAACGGAGGCTGGCCAACGATTGAAATTTATGAAGGACAAACGTCATTTTTTACAGATTAAAAATTCTTAAGGAAGAGAAGTGCGTTATTACCCGAATTAAATACTGTAATAAAATAATATGGATAGTATTCATGAAAAGGGTGAAACAAAAGTTTAAGAATAAAGTGTATTATTTGTTAATGATATCATTAAAGGGAAATAAATTCAAAAGAAAATTAAATTTATTAGATGTATGGAATCAATAAACTAAGGAAAACGGAATAAAAATGCAAGATATTTGTTTAGATAAGACACAAGAACATAATTTCTATGTCAGAGTGCTAGCTGGAAAGTTGACAGAATTGGTTAAACGAGTCACGTATTTGGAAAAAAAGGAGTTTGGTGCAAGTGTAAAAAAAGGAATTCAATTTTTTCTCAATCTATAAAGTGTTGTTACGGAATAGAAAAATGACTTTAAAACCCCTGTGTTAGATCTATTACCTGCCTTTCGTAACACGTTCGTCAGAAATATGGACGCTAAATAGAAAAGATAAAAATAAACTATAAGGAGAGATAAATTTCATGAGAAGTGTAAATGGGAAAGAATAACAAAGAATAGAATGAGAAAAAAAGAAGTCAAAGAAAAGTTACGTGTAATTTGTGGGAGGAATATATCTAGATCAAAGTTAACGTGAGGACACCTACATCAAACGCAGAGCAATAAATGAAGAAGAATAGTGACAGAAGGAAACTGGAATTAGAAAAAAAAAATATTGGATAATTCAATCAAAGAGAAAGTGGATAGAAGATATGCTCTGAAAGAAGTGAAAAGTGGTTGTTTTATAAGGCACTAAAGAGTCGATTTTTTTGTCTCACGTTCCGAGATATTCCGGATCAAGGATACTACCAAAGGAGAAAAATCAATTACGTACGATCTTCATCAAGTTAACACATTTCCTTCTCTCTTACGGACAAATAATAAATAAATACATTATTTATTCAAATCAGTGCAGTAATTCAATATATATGAAGGCTGGGCCAAACAAAACCGATTCCAGGAAATAAAAATTTTAAAAAGAAAAGCAAATAGTAATATTAAATTACTTACATTTATTAATTCTCGACTACAGTTCTTTTGAAAAAAATAAATATTTACAATGTTGCAATGTAATTTTAAAATTTCTAATCAAAATTCCCACCATCAGTCGCTAAACAAAGGTCAGCGCGGTGAATCATGTTCAGACAAACTTTCTGCAATTCTCCAACTGGAATCTCGTCAATTTCTTATCGTATGTTGCTTTGTGGGCTGGTCTTGTAGATTATCCTTTCAGACAAGCCCAAAGGTAAAAATCGCATGGCGATAAGTCTGGAGATCAGAGTAGCCACATTGCCTTACTGATTGGTCTATCCTTCATGAAATCTTGGATGGACTCGAATGAAAGATCGATTAGAAGTTTAGCAAGATGCTCCATCTTATTAGATGTATCCATAAGAAAGTTCTTCTGGAGTCAGATTATTCATAAATTTTTCGTACAGTTGTAAATAGATATCGATATTAACAGTCTCATCATAAATATTAGTCCGATGATTCAGCTTCCATAAATTGCACACCATACACTAAGTTTTTAAATATTGGAGTGGTTTCTGATGAGTTTCATCTGGGTTTAATGCAGCCCAATGCCACATATTCTGAGAATTAGCGTAGCTTGATAAATGGAAACAAGCTTCATCAGTTTAAATGAAGAGAATAGAATCAAGGAAACCTTCGTTTATATTCAGTAAGAGCCATTGGCAGTGATCTACTCGTTTACACGAGTAATATATATTGTTTTAATTCTTGCCCAACACCCACAAAAGAGGATTTTATTTGTAAACCGTGACGTATACACCGATACGATATTCGAGAAACTCCTGTTTGTAGAACTAATCGTCGTCGGGTTGATTTGTGAGGATTACTTCCAATAGCTATTCGGTTTTTCACTAAATGCTGAATTGTTGATTTTACAAAAAACATTAAAATTAGGATACGTCCTTTGAAACTGAATTGTCAAAGCTTATTAGCGAGTCAATTATCTTTAATTAATACGCAAGCGCGACAACTGTACCAACTTGTGACACATAACAACTATGTCATAAGACACTGTGTTAGACGGTTGAGATCGGTTTTATATGGCCCATCCGACATTGTACAGTATTGTACACCACATTAATGTTGTTATATAAAGAACAAAATAAGTAGTTTTAGCATATTTTTTACAATTAATTCAATAAATAAGATCACCATTATTCGCAGGAATAAAAGATTACTAAAAAAAATGCCATGTTTGATTGGAATTGACATTGTACATGAATATCTAAAATGCTCTCATACCATTTCATAGTGATCGACAAAAAAATTTGCCTGGAAGGATGAAGGCAAATCATGGAAACGCCAATTAGTTCTAATTTTGATAAAATAAAAATTAGAATAAGAAAAGTAATGAATAAAAAAGTAATGTAAAGCAAAGTAAAGTTAATGAAAAACTAATGAATAAAAAAAGAAGATAGTTTAAGGTAAAATTAATCAATCAATTGTGAACATTGCAATATGAATAAATAGAAATTTAGAAATAAATAGAAAACAAAAATTTCTAACACGTTAATTGGCACTTATTCGAGAATTTATTTAAGTATACGTTCAACAAGTATGCAAAAAATATTTATCCATTTAGTTTTTTTTTTATTATTTAAAAAATATATCAACAGAGTAACATTCAGTCTATTAAAAGAAACCTTTTAATTTCATTTTAAATAAATTAGTTGGACGATCGTTTAGATTATTATAAAATTTAAAACAACAGAAATAAGTTTCATTCAGGAAAATAAACTAAGTATTGAGATATTTTCTGTGTAAAGAGATTAAATAGTTGTGTGATAAAAGAGAACATTGTTCGTTTCCTTGTTTTTTTTCTTTTATTTTTTTAGCGAAATATGTAATACTATATATCAAGAAAATGCTCGAATTTTTTATTTACAAAATAACGGTCAACATAAATCATATTTACTAGCAAAAAACAAAGATCTGACAGCCAATTTCTACATCATAAAAACTTGTTCGACTATTTGAAGTAGCCCCAAGACGTAGTTTTATATTTTAGACGGGAGTATTGTAGACTTAACAGAAATTCATTAATGATGGTAAGCATATAAATATAATAATAAATATTTTTATTTTTTTATTCAAAAACTGAACGCATTTACTTTGAATATTACGCACGCGCACGCACACAGAAACACACACACAATGGTTTAAGTAGATATCTATAAATTTTTCCTATATAAAACCTTTTGGAAATATAATGCATTCTGTACTAAATTAAAAAACATGATGAAATAGAATATCTGAACAAATAACATTTTTATAACGTATTTCACGACTTCATTCATCGCTAAACTTGATCGCAGAACTGTTTATGGCTGTATATATTTTGATCATGCAATATAGCTTTAAGAATCAGTGTTTTGAGCTGTAGAAAGATTGCGAGAAAACATATAAAACAAAATAATGAAGCTTTTTTATCCGACTTTTTTTTATAAAAACATGAACCAATTTGTATTATAAAAATGTGTTGTTTTTTTTTTGCAGATATTTGATCATAAAAATATTCATTTTATAGATTAAAACATTTAAAAAAATAAATAAAGAGTTTTGATTAATCCTTCCTATTCTCAAAGGAATATTATGAAAATTACAAAAATAACACTAACTCACCGTTTTTATCTTTAATCATTAAACTCGTATGTGATTTATTTTTTAAAAATAAAATTTACTTAAAATTTATTGTTACAAAATCAAAAAATACAAAGTTTTGTTTAATTGTAAACTTATTTTTAACATATCTGAGGAATGATCTGATTATAAATAAATTTAAAAATATCAAAAGATAAGGACTCAGAAAAATTATTAGATCAATAACCGAGATATCTGGTCAATATGAGGTTAATTGATGTAACATCTGAAGACATTTAATTGTTTACATTTCGAATTTATTTTTTTTTTTATTATTTGAAAGCGAAACTAAAATTTTAATTTTAATAAAATTCTTTTGAAATAAAGATAAAAATTTAGTTAATTAATTTTAATTTCATTCAATCAATAATTATGAGATTATAACGTATGTATTACAAAAATGTTCTTCCCTCACTAATCTACATGTGATAAACTTACATAAAACTGTATGGTAAGATTAAATAAGGGTAGGATTAAATAATGGCAATAACAAGAGGTTATCAGCGGTACATAGATGTTCCTGTCTCAGAGTTGGTTCAGCTTGCAGGACAGTTTCCAAGAATGCGGCTGAAGTTCTGGTAGGTCAGATAACTATCGACTTACTTGCTGATGTGAGGAAAAGTTCCTAGGAAGTAGGCGGGTCACCCAAAGACCGGTGCCATGAGGCTTTTGGGTTAGGGCACTCCACACTGAAATATGGCAGAGCTGGAATGACGCGGGTAAACGACGCTGGATTCATTGTATAATCAGAATATTGACAAATGGATATATA
Organism: Zanna intricata; assembly: GCA_010016005.3. Taxonomy (NCBI): domain Eukaryota; kingdom Metazoa; phylum Arthropoda; class Insecta; order Hemiptera; family Fulgoridae; genus Zanna; species Zanna intricata. The sequence goes on from JAAAKQ030513710.1 coordinate 15,265, forward strand.
GGAGACAAGGTAACATGAACTACCCCCTGAGCCAGTTTTTATCTTGCTGGAAGGGGGAGGGGGATTAAGGGCTTATTTATTCATTTGGTCTCGATGATTCAAATATTTCTCCACTAGCAAGAACATCGAGGAAACGACATACGATGTGTTTTTCTAATGTCCAAGATTCATCTCAGAGATGAACACGCTGGTGGACACGCTGAAAATACATTATTCCCACCTGAGAATCTCAATGGCCAATACTGTAATGTCAGAATGGAATGAATTTCAGAATGGGCCAATACTGTAATGTCGAAACTACGAGCTCCAGATGGCGGTAGGAAAGAAAGAGCGACGGTAATGCCTTGGCGCTAAAATCTGGGGTCACGCTGCCTGCGGAGGCTGCCTGGGATCGTACCGGAATTCACGTACACTGCACGATGAAAACGCCGCTCCTCTCCCGAAATAATGCGGCAGTTCCGGAAATGATGATGGCGGGGTGGTTGCTTAGTCGGTATGCACAGGAATATATACGCACTAAGTAATATCAAGTGAAAACTGTTGTGAGTTCATACGATCTATCAAGTGTCTGTAATAGGATTTCCCACCTCAAAAAAAAACCTTTAATGTGAGGTTACAAACCATAAATATAATTAACCCGTTAATCAGCAAAAATAATTATAAAAATAAATTAAATTCACACGACCTACACATTTCTGTTATTATATACAATATTACAACAATAAATAAAATATTAAAACTTCATTAAGCAAATAATAATGAAATTATTGTCTTTTATCTGATAAACAAACACAGAAAATGATATAAGAAACTTTAATGTAAACTAGAAATTTGAAACTAACTCAGTTATTCAGTCGGTTTTGTGAGTAAATTGGTAGTTTAGTCAGGAACTAAACTTCAATCCAGTGATAGTAAACTTTGGTTTAGTTCTGCAGAAAACTTTCAAATTTCCAATGTGAGTTCATTATATTAGCAAGATTCATCAAAGTTCTCATTAATTACATACAATCAAACAGTATACCTGTATAATTTCATTTTATACATAGTAATTCTATATCTAAACCAAAATCTACAACGTCTACGTTTCTATATATCTTTGTATTACTAATAAATATGTTACATAAATATGCGAAGAGCAACTACATTAAATTAAGTTTAATTAATACGACCGTAAAAAACCATATGACTGAAAAAATATCTAGAAAAGAACAAAATGAACAACAAAATTCTTATGTTGTTTTCTTCAACCAATTTTCCAACAATTTCTCTCGCGCGCGCGCGCGTGTGTGTGTGTGTGTGTGTGTGTGTGTGTGTGTGTGTGTGGCTAAGCAAATGCAGTTATTGCTATATATTGGCTTGCCAGACCGATGTAGGTGCAATATAGTGTGATACATAAAGGTCAAAGTTTTTTTTATAAAAAAAAATTAAAATTTACTATGATGTACGATAAGGAAGTTGATATGAATCTGCCGCATTAAAAATCAGAAGACTTGTATGTTCCTTTTAAAAAATTGGATGATTATCAATTATACTATAACAAAGATTTGTATAATAAACATCATAATATAAATTTACTTACATTTTATACATTTCAGAGATAAAAACCTTACTTCTAAATTTTTAAAATCAAAACAAACTAATTATTTTTCTGCTATTGAAAACAAAATATAGGGTATATTAGATATTCTATTTCATATAATAAATAATTTATAATTTAAAAAAAAAAAGAAGGAAGTTATGAATAAATTAAACGGCAAGTATTTACAATTGTTTTAAAAAAAAATTATTTATACAGTATAATTTTCGTTTTCAAGGTAATTTTACTACCGTTGTTTTTTATTTGAACTGATAAATTATGGGATTTATTTTTGTACGTAAGCACATTATTTAAGGCCATAAGAATTTGGAAACAAAAACGTTAATTTTAATACAATAAAAAAACATACTTATAATATGTTATGGCTGCAGTACAGAGTATTAAAGAAAATTAATCAAAGTTTTGAAATATTTAATTACAAAATAAAATAATTTCTATTAAAAAAAAATATATATATAAATTATTGCTGTATTTCATCCTGATAATTGAAAAATTTAAGTAACAAACTCTTATAAATAACGTTTGCATTTGAGATATAATTTTGTAGTGTTTAGCCCAGCGGAATGTTAGTGATGATTTGAGAAC
>JAAAKQ030513721.1:0-19494 GCA_010016005.3 Zanna intricata
ATTCTCCTATAACACCACATTTCAAAAGCTTCTAATCTAAGCAAGCATATGAATATTGAAAAAACTTATAAATACTAGTAGAAATAAAGATTTATCATATTTAAGTTAATATTTAGAGGTTTAGTTCATTTTACTCATTCATCAGTCTTAAAATTAATTATGGGAATCTTAAAATCTTAAAAAATAATTATGTAATGGAGAACTTTTTACACAATTTTTTCTTTATTAAAAAATATTGATGATTAATTAATCACATGTCTTATGTGGGCTGATCTTTTTAAGTGATGAGAACATTTGTATTGCTGGGACTAGATTTGAAAAATGTCAAAGAACTGGTGTGATTATTTCAATTTTTTTTTTTTTTAGTTATAAATACATATTTATTATGACTTTCAAACCTTTTTATATAAACTTATAGCAGCACTCATGTAAATTACGAGTAATATGAAATTTTCATTATTTTTATTTTTATGCCATAATGGAATTATTTCAATCATGACTGAGGATGCAAAATATCAAGAAAATACTTTCATAAAAAATTAATTAAGATAAGTTAATATGTCTTATCTCAATACTCTACTAGGTGGTTTATTTAATACAATTTAAGTACGTTAGCTGTTTCTATTTATACTACATTCTGTATAAATACAATAATTTTATAACCTTATTGTTCTAATTGTTTACTTTTGTGATTTAAATTTAAGTAAATTCAGTAAATATAAATTGATTTTTTTGTGGATTGAATTCTTTTTTAACTGGTAACATCAAAATTTGTTGCAATGTGAGATTGAGTTTAAGAGATTCAAATGTAACATTATTTTTTAACATTGTATATTTTATTCATAATAAATTTTAACTGTACACATTTTATGAGTTGTACATCCTATTACAAATATTGATTATTTAAAGTTTACACAAATATTAATTAATATAATTTAGATTTCAAGAATCAGCAAGTAAAGCCGTCTTTAAAACAAGTTTGGCCGTCTTTTTTGTGTGTAGATTTGAAATGACATTTGCTTCTGGAAAGAATTACCATTTCATCAATGCAAGAACCTTCTAGACAGTAAATATGTTCTTACTATAGAGAGAAAATACTATCTCATCAGCACCAGCAAAAGAGTTAACTTGCATTTTTTCAGTTTGATCAACTGGATTAATAAATTCAGTGGAAGGGAAATTAGATACAAAAATAATTTCTTATTCTTAATACATCTGGAAATATTTCATCCTGTTCTATCATTAGCAAAAATTGAAAATGTCTGCTCATGATTGAATTTATCTGTGAGAAGTAACATCCCTAGAAGAGCTTTTATTTCTATTTCATCAGCATCTTTCATTACAGTTATATCATAATTTTTATAATTTAACCAGGTAGTTATCAAGTTTAATATTAGTTCGCTGAACTTGCAAATTTATCAAATCATCACTAGAAGTCTATTTTAGATATTTTCAAGTATATTAAAATTACTTTTAGAAGAAGCTGCAAATCTCAATCCAGGTAATTTTAAAATTATATTGTGTTAAGTTCTTATATTCCTCATCAGTTCTTCTGCTGACCATTTTAATTTAATTTTACTATAAAAATACCACTTACTGGCTTCTTCTGGAATTCATTTTCTGTGTCCTGTATGATGAATATTAGAAACAATTTTGAATTAACAGTTGTTTCACAAATTAAAAAATCATTTTAAGAATCTGTATCCCTTGTGTCACCTATTTCCTTAAACTAATCATTAAAAGTATTTTTATAGTAATTTTCACACATTTTATAATAGACAACTGTTTGTGATTTTAATCGTTTTTAAAAATTCAAAATTAAAATGAATAAAAAACGCTAATCAGTTCCACTAACGGTGAGATGGAGATTAGGAAACTCAAACAAACACACGAATGAGTGTAAGTTTTGAGTAAGACTAATCATTCATTGAATTTACTTATTTGTGCTTCTTTTGTAGATTGTGAAAAGTTCAGAACTGGTAGAATACCAGTTTAACATATCAGCTGGTCATGATAATAGACTCAAGTCAACATCACTAATTAAGAAGTAACTTTTATTCCATTTTTTACATGTGTCTTTGTAAATTGTGTCTTTGTCATTTTTTAAATGTGTCATAGTAGTATGTAAGTTTATGAACTTTTAAAGCAATTTATCTTGCTATACTCATAAAAAATATAAATAGTTAAATAAATATGGATAAGTGTTATTTTCAACAGGTAAAAGCAATTCAGATTTGGAGATATAGGTACTAGCTTATTAAATATCTCTTTAGTTATTGGCATATAATATTGCTCCATACCATACATTTTCTTAAACTAAGTTGCCAGTGATGTTTCTTGAATCATTTCAGGTGTTGTGTTACCATCATTTTAGAAGATATATTGTTTGGTGACTTACCCAGGACCCAAAATTATTATTAAAGTCTGAATTCAATCATTTTTTTTTTTTTTTTTGATTTTCATAGATTTTAAAGAATAAAAATTATTCTTTCATACACTTCCTTTACGTAGTCAAAAAAAAGTTGAAGTCAGTATTTTTCACTTAATACTGAAAATGACGTAAAAAATGCCTTATGTTCAAAATGTGAACAGCTTACATAGGTAAAACATAAATTTGTACTTAAAAAATTCAATTCTCTGACGTACAAATTATTGATATAAAAAAAAAAAACATTTTGAAATATATTATTTATATTGTCTACTGTTAACAGAGTTGTCTGTTGTTATCTTATAGTTTCTGCTAAAAATATATATATATATATGTACAATTTTAGTTGCTATTAATAAAATACTAGCTCCCCATCACAGCTTCGCCCATGCTGTGTGATTACTTGCATTTCTTGAAGCGGTCAACCTTTTATTTTATGTTTATTAGTCAAGTAACTGAAGGCAGGTGCAGCCAGAGCCAGTTACACATACAGTAACAATGGCAGTGGCTGTGGTGGTTGAGCCACATCAGGGTATACCTTTGCCTTCCTTAAAAAATGGGAATTAAAAAAACCCAAAAATGGTTTTTTAATATTTATCTGAAGAGTATTTGCAAGCCAAATCTACTGAATATCTCACTTACTATAGTTGGGATTGGGAAAATTTAAAATCATTGTTCAAAAATATTTTTTACCTTTCTTCATCCCTTTTCATCCCTTTTGAATTTAAAAACTTGAAAATTGATTTATTGACCTGAAGATTACATTCACAAAAAATCAAATTGTTTTCTTCATTTGTTACTGAGAAATTAAAAAAATAAAAGGTTTCAAAAAAAAATTCAAAAACCAATTTAACCCTTGAAACTCAAAAAATCTAGAAATTGATTTTTAAATGTTCATAATCAATTAGTTCAAACCCTGTTCACACTGTGCTCACACAGTGTAGTGATAGACACTCACAGTTCACAATTCATTAAAATTTGTGCTTCAACTGACAAACCTCCCCACTACTACATATAAATATTGTGTATATACATATATAAATATTTTTTTAAATTAATTGTACCTGAAAATCTTCTCAGTTATGCCAAGAAACAAGAGTAAAAATTTTAGTTTTGATAGATTAGGTAAGTTTTTTTTTATCATGAACAAAAAAAACCCTCTTTCTCTTTATATAATAGTATAGATAATAACACAGAAGCAAAAAATGTCCTCAGTTATAAGAAAAGCCAGCTCCAGTAAACTTGAGTTTACAGAATATTATATTTCTAATCCTATCTAACAAAAACATGTACTTATGGTAACATTCTAATCTCAAATTTAAATTCAGAAATCAGTCTTTCTATATGTGAAACATGTAAGTTTTTAAAGTGGTAAATTTTGCCACAGGCAAACTTTCAAAAAAGAAAACAAAACTTTTTTTTTTTTTTTTTTTTTTTTTTTTGTAATAGATATACACATTTATATACTGCTTTAATTTTCAGGTATCAGGAAAATGCCAGAAAAATGTCTAAAATATTTCACGATAATCAGAATCCTCCCCTTGAAACAGCGGCTTATTGGATTGAGTATGTTTTAAGGCATGATGGAGCACCACATTTACGTTCTGAAGGCAGAAAATTTTCCTATTTTAAATATTTGTTGTTAGATGTTTTAGCATTTATGTGTTTCATTTTATTTTTAATAATATTAAGTATATTTTGGATTATTAAATTTATTTATCGTTCAGTAAATTATAAACAAAGTAAACATAGAGTTAAATCAAGTAAAAAAGATAATTAGAATTGATTAAATGTTATGAATACAATATTTATTTAAAATTATAAGATAATATAAAGTTAATGTAAGATTTTATTTAAAGTTATGAATTTAAGAGTTGATCCAAAGTTATAATTATATAAAAACATTTTTGTACAAAAATTATAATACTAATAAAATATTTTTACCTAAAAATCATTATCTGCTTAATCCGTCTGGGTAAAAATGTTCTAATCTAAAATCTCTGTACACTAAATGACTCTCTAAATGCACTAAAATCTCTCAAGAGATTGTTGGTGAGTAGGGCTGCCTCGAAAGGGTCTTGAACATTCCTCTAGGTCGGATCGTTTGTCTTCCACTGAGAGTGCCCATCAATTTTTACCAACTACCTCATTCCCTCATTCTTGATCACCTCATTTCATTTCTTATTCTGTGGATTGTGACTATACTCTTTTCACCTGACTGTAGATCTTAACTATCTAGGTCTAGCTTAGGATGTTGGAACTATAGATCTAGTTTATCATAAATGTAATCTGGTCCAATTAAAATTATATTTCTATTGTTTATTAGAGGGAACAGTACACAATTTAGAACTGAAGATGTAAAAATTGAATCTCAATACACCATTCTTACTTTTCAACCTATAGTTTTATTGCTGATACGTAGCTGCTAAAGTATATAAACATTATATGAACACAACACCTGTTCTTATAAAACACCTTATGAAATAAAAATAGTATAAAAAGATAAGAAAAAGTCTATTACTGTGTAATAATTAGGAAAATTGTTAAGTATTCGGCACTCAAATTACATTTTGTGTCCTTTCAGCATTATGAGTTTTGAGGAAACAGTTTTTCACATTCGTTCCTTACACTGATTACAACTTCAGCTGTACTTTTTTGTTTGCAAACTGTCTTCTTTTCTACATAGATTTATAACCAAATTTTTGTAACACAATTTGCACCAATCTCTACTTGTTTTCTCTAACTGATGTGTTGTCACTGTTGTAGGTAGTTGGACATTTATGACACTACTACTATTCAGCCAACAGTTGAGAAAACTTTTCCTAAAATCTGTAACAGATATTGTGGTTTTTGTAACTGATTTGTATAGCGATAAAGCATTGACGACAGCTGTGTTAAGCAGGAGGTCAAATACAACTTTACAGTACCATTTTACACTCCTAGACAACTGGAATGATAAGTGCTCATTTTGTCGACCAAATCTATGAAAGATTTGCCTTTATTATATTCTATTACTGCTTGAGGCTTTTTTACTATCTTATTTCATTTAATGTATGTTGTTATATCGTGAACATGTTTAGTATGTAAAATAAGCACTTCTCTTTGGTATCTCCATTTTAACACCATTACATTTTTACAGTCCATTGCTGCTATTGTTTCTCCTTTCCTTAACCATCTGCTAATAACCTCTTTTGGATTATAATTCTGTTTTTTGCATAGTGTTCCGACCAAATGGGTTTTACTTTTTATTTATTCATGAGCTGGTGTGACACTCATGTACCAACTGTCAACATAAATAAATACTGTCAACATAAATAAGTTTGTCCAAAATTAAGGTAAGGTCCAGTCAACTGTAACACAACTTTACGGGAAATACTGGTGTTAGGTGTAGCTTCTTTACCAGCACAAACATTGTAGGCAACTGTATAATGGTCTTTTATGCATAGTTTTAATACCTTAATGCCATACGATGAGACGTGATGAGACTTATGAGACTTACCTTATGAGACTTGATGGAAAACCACACACCCTCTGAATGGAATTATGCTCTTATCTATGCAAGTAAATTCTTCAGGAATGTAAGCATTTCTAAAATGTTCAATAACCATGTCAATTAAATGTTGCACTTCGTAGAGTTTATCTCCTAGTGGAGCAGCAGAACTATTCAAACAATGAGAATTAGCTAACAATCGTTCATATCTGTTCCAAGACATGAAATGTGACACTTTAATATAAAACAATGAATTTTTATTCCAATAGTATGCGAAAGAAGGTAATATCATTATTCCCATCCACATTGTGATTGCAAGGAAATGTTTCATTTCGGCAACGCCAGTGACTACCCATTTTAATATTCTAGCACTTGACGAGATCTGTGCTGCTGCTTTTTGACTGTTTGAATAATGATTTGTCTCGGTAATTAAACAAAGTATTATTTAATTTGTAACACAAAGTTCAAAGAAATCAAAAACAAAAAATCGAAAACAAAAAATTTAAAGAAATCAACTCTAACTCAGCTCTGCATGTTTTCTAATGTATCTGAATTTATACCACATGGCTGATTAGAAGGATTGAAAATAAAATTATTACTGTTGGACTCACCAACAGGACCCCATGTAGAAGTAAGCACATCTCTATCAGTAGTAATGTCATGCCCACCATCACCTCTAGCTGGGTTTTGAATAGTTAAATTTGTTTATCTTCAACAAATTCTTCCACATGTTCACATGTTTCTTCATCAAGATAACTCCTCTAAATTCAGCTAATATAATGGGTCTGCATCACTGTCCTACAAGCCAAATACATCTTCTTCTTCACTACTAGACAATTCTGCTAATATTGTCGAAATTCCCTTATCAGAAAATATATTTATTTTAGTGTTGTTAAAACACGAAATAGGGTGGTATGACTCTAATGTACAGAAATTATAATATTCATTACAACAGAATTAAAGCTTTATGAAATAAAGTAAGAGACTAAGCAATAGAAATGTAGTAAAACACAAAAGTCACATCAGAGCCTTCATTGTATAAACATAACCTCTCTCACCATGTCATTTTTGTAAATATTATAATGTCTTTTGTATGTAGACTATGAACAATAACAATGTTTTGACTGTCATACAACCTCCTAGTAAAGATATGCATGTGCCTCAGTTCTGATTCATGCAGCCTACAGAGACAAGTTACTGTGAACCTTTTATAAGTCACATAGTCTCAAGTTAACGTATTTTATTTTGTTTGAAAATAATCATAGCCTGTGAGAATTTATCAGTAAAAAATGCATGGCAGCATGTTAACCTTTGTAGTTTTATTAATATTTTGTAGTTGTCTATGAAGAAGAGAATTGACACACTACATCAAGTTGGTCTTCTTGTACAGAACTGCAACGATTTGTTTTGTTTAGTAGGTTTTTTGGACTTTAAATTCTTAAACTCCACTCCTCATCCCAGTCTTTTGACTTTCTGCTAATTTTGGCTGCGCTTTACTCTAAGTCAATCAATCTCTCTTTTTTGAAAGTTTGTACAACCCTTTGGTATCACAGTAATATATCAGCACATTATTATAATGAAGATTTAAGAACAAATAAATTTGAAGGAAAAAATGAATTTAAAGAAAAAATTTTTTATTTATTTTTTTTCTTTTTACAGTGATAGGATAGTTTTCATATAACCTACTGCTTAATTTCTTCATCCTAATCCAGTCAATTCAGACATAATGCATTCTCTCCCCCTATCAGAGAACATGCCCATTTTTAAGTTCATAAAATTTGATCAGCATTTTACCATATCATTTTTTAACCTACATCAATACATTTTTCAGTTCTCTGTTATGATTGCCAGAATAATAAAATTATTATACAGATATTCAGAATATATAATATTGCAAATTCTTGCTAGATCATTGAATTATTATATATTGATGAAAGGTTGCTAGTGAAAAAATACTAAATTTGGTTCCATATTGTAGTGAGTGTAGGTCAGAAATACTTTTTTTATAAGTTTGATGTAAAGCAAGGATTTAAGCAAGATGTAGTTTACCCTGCTTTGAAGGAAAGATTGTGTTTACAGTAGCAAAAATTAACAATTTGAATAAAGAGTATAAATGTTATCGACATTGGGAGAGAAAACATATTCATTCATAAGAATGAAGGAACTTTGTGGTAATGTTTAAAACATTTCAGAAAATAAATGAGTTAAAGATGATGTTTGATGTAAAATTATATATTTTTTAGTCTTAACAGATAGAAGCATAAAAAAATGATGAATTATTTATTCATTAAAAATTATCTACAAGAATAAGTTTTCCAGAATTCTATTTTTATTACAGGTAGTAAGTACCAAGAAAATCAATGTAAAAAAGCTATCATTTGATATTGAATGTCATGTTTATCTTAATTCACTTAAGGTAAAATAAATAATTTACTTTATTTACATGTTACTTTTTAGTTAACGTACAGTTAAGCATTAATACAAAGATTGTCAACAGCATTTGGTTACTACTAATGGGTACAACATTTGGTTATTAATAAGGTTATATCTCTATTACCTAACTTAGATAATGTGCAGAAATCGGTTTAATATGATGATTTTCCCTAAATATTTGTGTTACTATAATAATTTCTTATTTTATAGATTGATTTTCCAATTCACTACCTTGTCTGCTTCATACCTATCACATTCACATTATTACTTGCCATTGCATTTTGTATTATTACATAAGTAAATGATATCTATAAAATCTGTTTCCAAATTGGATGTATATTATGAGCATATTTGCCATATGAGTTGGTCACTTACTCCTAGGTGCTACAGGCCTATGTAACTTCTGCCCTCTGAATGAATTAGTTACTCTATTGAAAAAAATATATATATTTGTATATAACAAATCTTTATCTATTGAATCTTTTATTACTGATTTCTTTATTTATCAGTTAGCTTCAGAAGTATCGTAAAATTAATTTCTACCTTCATTATATCAGAATAGTTTGTTCAATTTTCACATTCTGAATTTATGAAACAAAACACAAGTTATTTTAACTCCACATCATTGTAAAATGTTTGCTGAGTAGTGTTATCTGATCAGTGTCATAAAGGTAACTTTAATGACACATTGGTCTAGATCAAATGAGGAATCTTTGCTGAGATGCTCAGTAATAAACTAAGACATCAATTGTTGAGTTGTAATTGAATGTGCTTCATTTCATTTATCAGAATCAATAGTTCCGAGAAACATAATGGTGTTTTCGGTAGAGGAACACATTTTTCTCATTGAACACATCTTTCATGAAGGTGACAAGTACACTGATTTAGTGAAGCACAAGTTTTCTGAAAAGTTTCCAGTTACACTTGTTCCTCACTGCAATGTAATTCAAACTCTTATCAAAAGATTTCAGGCAGTAGGCCCTGTTGAAGATGCTGATCGAAGTGGAACACCACCTAAATAAACTAAACAAATAGAAGCTACTTGATGTTTCAAATGTTACAGCTGAAACAACATCAAAGTCACTGATTAATTTAGCATATTAGCAAGATATCGAACTTGCTACAGCACATATGGTTAGCCCACTGGGTTGGTCTAGTGGTGAATTCATCATCGCAAATCAGCTAATTTTGAAGTCGAGTGTTCTAAGATTGAAATTCTAATAAAGATAGTTACTTTTATACAGATTTGAATACTAGACCGTGGACACTGGTGTTTTTAGGTGGTTGGGTTTCAATATCTCAACAGTGGTCAACCTGAGACTGTACAAGACTACATTTCATTTAAATTCATACATAAAATCTTCTTTCATCATCTGAAGTAATACTTTACGGTGGTTCCGGATGCTAAACAGAAAAAGAAAAAAGCATGTAAGGTTGTTAAAAAGAACTGAAACCTGCAGATCATGCCAAAAGACTTAATTATTGTCAGTGTTTTAAACATTTTATTGACCAAAATTACTTTCTATGGTGGGGAGAGGGGCAGTGAAACAAGCAGTGTATTGCAACAAACCGCTCATGATTGATGAACTAAAAAAATTGCAATAACGCCATTCGTATGAGACATTCCAGTACATCAGCTAGTAAAAGTGTTTGAAAACAAATTGAACATATGCAGTGTTATATTCATGTTGGAGGAAGTCATATTCAACACCATTTATAAACTATTGTATTATCCGTTTCTATAAAATAATAAAATAAAATTACAAACTAATAATTAAGAAAGTTTTGTCATTACATTTCTGTAATTCCAGTGCACAGCAACTTTCTGAATGCAGTGTACTGCACAGATAATTTAACGCTTTTAAAATTATTTTATTTTTAAATGATTTTATTTAATAAAATAATCCATTTTTTCTATTAATATATAACTAATCATTCCGACTTTTGTATTTTAATTCTGTGCATTTAAAATGCTGCTCTGAACAGATTTTTACATGGTTTACCTTCTTTGTTACTTTTAAATAAATACCGGAGCAGTTTTTTTTATCACTGGAATAGTAAATCTATCATTTCTGACATAATCTACATAATAAATAATAATGTAACAATCGGAATTAAATTTATTTCTTACAGGAGTTAGAATAAATAATTTTTATTTCATTCCGCTGAACTTTTTTCAGTATATTTTTTTTTAATTTAAAAATATTCCTGGTTATTATTATTATTATTATTAAAATAATTCCTCTACTCTTCATTCTACTCTTCCTCTACTCTATGTTTTGCAACCTTATAATGTTTATTTTTCAAATTACACTTTTTTTTTTGTTTATTTATTTTTTTATAATGATTTTTTTATTCTAAAAAGCAAATATTGATGCCCTTGAAATTGTATGCCTTCTTATTTCAACTGAAATTAAAACTAAATTTGGATATAATTTTTTTAAATAAACACGCTATTAGTGTATTTCTTAAACTTATATAATCTTCATAAAATTTATTTTATCATTATATGTGTCGGATGATTTGAAAAAAAAATTTTGTATTTAAAATTTGCTACAAGTACGCTTATACATCTATAATTTTATCCGAAGGTTACACAGAGCTCCGCCTCCTAAGCTCTTGTCTAAATGTATTATCATTTATTCAATCTATTCTTAACAAGAGTGTTGTAAGGTTGCGGTAGTTTTGTTTGTTTATTTATTAATTTTTTTTTTACTGTATTACAACACAATCATGACATTTTTTTTTCTTTTAAATACTTTTTTATATTATTTAAAGACATATAACATAACGTGTTTTTTTTAACTGCTATTTATTTTTAATCGGTAAGTTACTATATTTAATTCGACCACTTGTAGTATTTACAAATTTAAAAAACTTTATTATTATAATTACAGTCTTGTTCTAATGACGCTCTGTTTTTTTTTTTTTTTTTTTTTTTTTTTGAACTACAAGTTAATCATTATAAAAAAAATTAATGTTACATAATTAAAGCACTTTAATTGCAATCTTTTCTTAGTCTGTCAACACGCATAACCATACTTTGTTGAAATATTGAAAAAACTTTTTAAAATTGCATTGTATTATTTTTCGTTTTAAAACAGATTGAGAATTGGAGGCATTTGTTTTCAACAAGTTTTAACATAAAATAAAAAAATGAAAATTTTTATTTTATTTACATCGTTTACGTTTATTATCACGGCTACATTATGCAATGCGGCGAAAATTTTGGTTGTTACTCCGTTTAATGGCAAAAGTCATCAATTTTTTATTCAAGCAATCGTCAAAGAACTAGCGTCAAGAGGTCACCAAGTAGACTTTTACTCTTCCATACCTATTGAAAAAAATATAACAAATATAAAAGTAGTAACAACTGAAGATTTGGTATTGAAATCATTCGGTAAGTACATAACATTTTATTAATAATATATTATTCAATAATATTATCGAAGAAGTTGTAATGATTTGTTTTCAACAGAAGGAATAAGTATACAAATAATTTTTTATTCATAACAATACATAAAAGTACATTTAATAGATTGCGACAATATAAGATAAATTATAAATATAAAAAAGTAGATGTGTTTAATAAATCCATATTAATTATTTAAATACAAAAAAAAATTAAATAATGTTAAGTTAAATAGATTAAAATATAAAAATTACTACGAAATAATTCACAGTTTAATAGCCGATAATAAAAATTATTTTAGCGCATATTTATGACCACCTTGAACGGGATACAAATAAATGTGTTTTTTTTCCAATTAATATTATTTAAAAATTCATCAACATAGTAATATTGTTTCCATAAAATAAAAAACTTAAAATTGCATTTTAAATAAGTTGGTAGGAAGATTTTTCAAATGGTTCGGCAACTAATTAAAAATGACAACGGAAGAGATAATAAGGCTCTTTTCTCAAAAGCCGAAATATTGTATTGAGTTGTACGAAACAGTTCCGTTGCCTGGTTTGGTAACGGTGGATATTGTTGTTTTGTTTAACTATGAATATTCTTTTTAGTAAAATTTGTAAATTAACAATTAATTCGATTCATGTATGATTTACAATCAAGTCTAATTTTTTCACTATCTCATTCATGTTAATTTAATATTTTTTATTGTGAGTTGAATTAGGCAATCGGTTATTTGTTTATCCTATCTTATATTCCATAATCGGGAACAACTTTTAAGATTAATTTTGTGTATGAATCAAAGTGTTTTTCGTGTAATTTTTATCTTTTATTGCATCACACAGACTTGATATTCTACTAGTACCCAAAATAATTATCACATCTTATCGCACTGTATTTTTAAATATTTAATTAAATTCTTAATTCAATTAAATTATTAATGTCTCCGGATGGTTTTTAAAAACTGAACGTACTTGAAATATATTATATGTTTCATCGATGATAGATTTAATTTTCATTATTATTAATACTTTTGGAATATATTTATTTTTTTTTGTTACGTCCATTTTTCTAGTTTTCTGGGATTAATCTGAGGGAAAAATTTGACATATTTTACAGTCGGATACCTCCTCAAACCCCGATTTAGTCTTATTTTACCTCTTCTAACTAACGATTTAGTTACTGGAGAAAATGTGTTATTGAAACTTATAACTAATGGAAAAATTCTATGCCAGGCCAAAATCTAAAATCTACCAGTTGAATAATAGAACACTAATATGACGATCGATTTACCTGTGACAATCGATTTTACTGATTATATTTAATAAATATGATCTGTATAAGTAAGAATTATGAGAGATTAAACATTAAAACAATTTAAACACTTATTAAACATTTATAGAAAAATTGAATCCTACAGTTTTTTTTAATAAAAAATTGATATTTGCTTACCTTTAGTTTACCTTTTTGCAGCGGTCTCTATTCTCTTACTTCATCACTGATACATAAATATAATAAAGTTTTTAACGTTATCTGATAATAGAACTTTCCAAGAGAAAATTATCCTTAAGCTATTGAATATTTATTATAAATAATTGTTATCGTATATCTTAATCTACGAAAAGTAAGAGTACTTTTCAAGTACCCTTAATTATCAGTACGTTGGTAAAAGCAAAATAATCGTAAAAGAGAGTTAAAACATGAGTTTTCTTCTAAGACATTGAATAATATTAAATATGATATCCAATTTATTTTGAAAGCTTATTTGATAATAACTCGGTAGATGTTCAAATTAATCGGTTTTCTTTAAAATCCAATTGTTCATTTAAAGTGTAAAGCTATAAGCATGTTATTAATTAATTTTCCATAGTTTCTCTCGAATAACTTTCATTTATCATTTTGTTTTGAAGGTTCCGAATATATGATTCGCTTGTGATTTATGATTTGCATAATCTTTTTTTTATGCTGTCATATTTTTTCAATTTTTTTTTTTTATTGGTAACTGTAATTGCTAACGTTATTTTTTACAGTTCATGTACAACAGGTGATTTATAAGTTCTTTATGGAACTTATTGTGTAAAGGAAGTATTGTGATCGCGAAAAATTTCGGTTTACAGATTTCAACGGAAATATCCGTTTTGATCATCCCTGAATCCATTTTGACTTGTACCGGCGTGACGTATGTACGTATCTCGCATAATTTAATAACAATTATCCGTATGGTGTTGAAATTTTGAATCTAGAACTGTTGTGACATCTAGTTGTGCACCTCCCCTTTTGGTTTCAATCAACTGTGCAAAAAGTGTCCAAAAAAGCCCAAAATCCCAAAAATTTAGATTTTGGGCTTTTTCTTAACTGCAGTAATAGGCCCTTATTGAAAGCTTTTCAACGAAATATCATAAGTGGTACTTATTTTCATTGGTTCCAGAGTTAATAGACCTATAAAATTTTAATTGATGTATTATTTGGAACTTACAAGGGAAGGCACATCGGTTCTAATCAGACTTTATCTCCTTTTTCCTTTTTTTTAAATTTCCTTTTTTAACTTTTTTCTTTAATTCCCTTTTTTAACTTTTTTTTAATTTTAAATATATTGATTTTAAACTACCTGTCAATATTCGCCAGATCCTAAAAAAAACGACAGTACAATGATAGATAGGGCTCTCGGTTTCTTACGACGTACTAATATTTTAAAAACAATTTAAGATTAACATACTTTTGTTTTTTCGTTAAGAGACCCCTTAAGGATTTTTAACTTTTATAGTTTTTATTTTTTTTTTCCGTTAAGGGGCCTTTTACACCCTTACGGAATTTTAAAAATACTCATTGTTTTACTTCTAATTTTATTTCTTTGTAAAATATGAGATTTCTGTGATATTAGTTAAGTTTTAGTAATAATTTTTCTTTATTATTAGTTTTAAGTTTTAATGCTATTTTATTTTTGTTATTAGTTTTAAGTTAATGCTATTTTATCCTTGTTATATTAGTTTTAAGTTTTAATGCTATTAAATTTTTGCTATTAGTTTTAAGTTTTAATCGTATTTTTAATCGTGTTATTAGTTTTAGGTTTTAAATAATATCTTAATTTTAATCTATTGTTAGTTTTAAGATTTTTTCTTGTCTGTGATATTAGTAATAAGTTTTTAATTACATTATTTTTTCTTTTCCTTTTTAATAATTTTTATTATTATCCATTTATTTGTTTTTCTTTTATATATTTTCAATTTACGTTTAGGCTTTTATTAAATTTTATTACGTTTTAGTAATTTTTATTTTTTTTAATTCTGGTGATGATAATGCCTCGGCATTTTTTGCCCAAAAAAATATTGATTTATTAATAATTATTAACCGCCAATGTAAAAAAAATTTACGATAAATAATAATTCAATAATAACAATAAAAAAAGTGTCAGAAGTTATTAATGAAATAAAATTTTATGTACTTTTCATTTTAAAAAATGTGTAAATGAAATTTAATAGATTTCCAGAAGGAAATCATTTAGTGTCTACATCAGATTTGGTGAAACATCTGATTACACTGGTCAACAAAATTTTTGTCACAAAGCACCTAAAGTGACATTTTTTAAAAGTACTTTTTCGCTGATTTCAAAAATTTTCTCAGAATTCTTCTATCACTCTCCATTTTGTTGTTACGCCCTATTTAGCATTAAATATTATAATGTACATAATATTGTTACATATTATTGTTGATGACTTTTAGTACAATAGAATTGTTATTTGCAACAGATATTTATAGAGATTAGTCGTAATTGAGTACAGTAATTATGTTTGTACAGCAATGACTCATACTGCCGGCCTCCTTAGCGGGAGTGGTAGCGTCTCGGCCTTTCATCCGGAGGTCCCGGGTTCGAATCCCGGTCAGGCATGGCATTTTTCATACACTCTACAATTCATACATCTCATCCTCTGAAGATATACCTTAACAGTGGTTCCGGAGGTTAAACAAACAAAAAAAAAATTATTCATGCTGACTGATGATTCACAAATGTGTCATAACTACAGCTAATCATAAGAGTTGCCAGTTTCAGGCAGTGTGCATTCATATTTCTGTTAGTAAGCATTCAGATGTGACTAAATTTGTTCAGTTGTATATTTCTTTGTTAATTTACAATTAAGTAATTTTTATGTGTTTAAAATATCAAGTAGCCCAATACCTCTCTCTTCATCTGTTTAGCCTCCAGAACTACCGTAAGGTATTACTTCAGAGGATGAAGTATATTCTTGTATAATCTCAGGTCGACCACTTCTGAGAAGTGTGGTTAATTGAAATCCAACCACCAAAGAACACCGGTATCCACGATCTAGTATTCAAATCCGTATAAAATTTTTATCTTTACTAGGGTTTGAACCTTAGAACTCTCTACTTCGAAATTAGCTGATTTGTGATGTCACGTTAACCACTAGACCAACCCGGTGGGTTTAGTGCCCCATTACCTAAAAACTATGTAAATAAACCAGACTCTTTTTGTTACATTTGTGGCGAATTAATATTAAAAAATCAACCACGCATATTTACTCTGTACGTTAAAAAGTATTACGAACTTTGAGATGTAAAGTTGGTGACCAAGATAAGACTCTGGACTCCTCATTATTGTTGCATTACTTGTGTCACTCTTCTTTCAAAATGGGTTAAAGGATCTTGATGCATGACATTTCGATGCATGATCTGGATGGAACCAAGAGATCATTGCACAGAATGTTTCTCTATTTTGAAAAATGTTTGTGGTATCAATTCTAAATCAAAACATACTATAAAATACCCCAATTTACCATCTGCTATCAGACCTGTTCCTCACAATGATGAACTGCCAGTGCCAAAACTTCCTGAAAGTACAATACTAAGTGATGATGAAACAGAAAATAAAGCTTATGATGATGATTTAACTAATGATCCTTAATTTCAAACTTTAACTTCTGAACCTCATCTTCTCACTCAGGAAGATCTTAATGACCTTTTCAAGATTTGAATCTTTCTAAAAGTCAAGCTGAACTTTTGGGCTCCAGATTAAAAAGTTGGAATCTTCTCCGTCACAGAACCAAAAGTTACTGCATTTAGAAATAGACAAAATGAATTTGAAAACTTTTTTCTGTTGAAAATGAAGTTGTTTTCTGTAATAATATTGGTTGTCTTATGGAAGTCATTGGTCATGAACACAAAATAGCAGAATGGGGTTTATTTATAGATTCTTCAAAGCATAGCATGAAAGCTGTACTTCTCCACATTGGAAACAAATTTCCATCTATACCACTTACCCATGCTGCCAAAATGAAAGAAACTTATGAAAGCATGAAACTGTTACTTAACAAAATAAACTATAAACAATTTGAATGGCATATCTGTGGTAATTTCAAAGTTATTGCACTTCTACTGGGAGTACAGCTTTGTTACACAAAGTATTGCTGCTTTCTTTATGAATGGGACAGTAGAGACTGTGATCAGAATCAGAGAGTATGATTTAATCCTGGAGAAAAGAATGTTGAAAACAAACTGTTGATTGATCCAAAAAAAAAGTGTACTTGCCTCCACTTCACATAAAACTTGGTCTTACGAAGGACTTTGTCAAAGCTATGAATCAAAATGGATCAGGTCGAGAAATCTGCATGGATATCAATCAAGAATACCTGCAAAAACTTTTTAGGGAATCATAAGGAAGAAAATTACAAAGAAATAGTATCTACTGTAGTAGATACTATAACAGATAATAGTATCTGTTAACATCATACAGACTCATGTGGTGCAATATGTCACTGAAAATCCATTTTTTGCATTCCCATCTGGATTTCTTCCCAAAACATCTTGGAGCATTGAGCGATGAACATGAGGAGTGGTTCTATTAGGACATTTCAACTATAGAAAAACAATACAGGGAAAGTAGGTTCCAAACATGCTTGCAGACTATTTTTACACACTTAAAAGAGATAAACCTGAAATAGAACAATACAGCAAAAAAAGAAAATGTGGAAAGAAAACTGACACTTCCATTTTCTAGATAAGCATGTATTTTATTGTATTGTGTAGAAAAAACTAAAAAATTTATATCACTTATCACTCAAAAACCGTGTGAGATAGAGAGAAACAGTTACATTTTTAAATTCAGCATAAAAAATACTAATAAGTACCCAAATTATAATTTTTGACAAAAAATTTTTTTTTTTTTGTTGACCAATGTTATTTAATATTAATTTAAAATTATTATTTAGAATCATATTATTTTTATTTATGTAATTGTTTCAGTCTACTTGATAATAAATATCACTATAATATTTAGTAACCTTCTCCTATTTCGTTTTTGTTTTCATTTTGTTGATGGTTACATCATAATAATTTAAAAAACAAAGTATTACGTAAGACTTACATTTGTTTAAAGAGTAATAAAGGAACTTTAACTTAGCATTTCAAGGCATATAGGGAAGTCATGTACTGACAACTTCAGATCTTTTTATTATAACACTATTATTGTTTATTGTGTTGTAATATGATTTTTTTTTTTTCATTATATGTGAATTATATTTTGAAATGCCTATAATTTATAGTTTATTAACGGAAATTTTTTTTTATTTTTTATTTATTAGTGTGGAAATGTTGATAAACTTACTTTTAGTTTTTTAACTTAATTTTATTTACATACAATACACCAGTTTTACTGATTTTTCTTTGTTAAGGCAAAATCTAATTATGTTCATAATTTAATAATATTTTATAATCGACATAAATAAACTCCTTGTATTGTACTATGGAAAGCCATCATTTTGTTGTTATGTAGATGATTTATAGGATAGCATATAACAACAGATTGTTTTTCTTCACAATAAATGTTACGATCATGATTACATCGTGAACTGAAATGTTAGAAAAGTCTGAAAACAGATTCATACTATTAAATTAGATAAAAATTTTTTCAGCTACAAAAATATTTCTTTATAGAATTCAAATTTAATTTTTTAAACACAAAATACCTGTGTTTCATGATTTTAATTAAAATTATGATATATAACGCTAATATGATAAGGAAATCAAAAATAGATCCCAAATTATAACTGTTCATGTTATATAGATACAATTTGAAACCAAAAATGAAAAACTTTTACATGAAAATAAACACAGAAAATATTTTGTAGAATTTTTTTTGTTTTGTCTTCATATCGCATGAAATAAATACTTATACTATGCTTATATAACTAGAATTAAATTATTTCTGATATTTTTTTCAATAATATAGTCACAATGTGTGCAGTTACAATTATTTCATGGCATTTAATAGCTGTTAACATATTTGTGTTAAGTTTGATTTATTGATTTTTTTTTATTTATGTTTATTGTTATTGCTTTTTGCCTGTTCGATGGATGTGTGACTCAGTGTTGTGGAATGCTACACACCCATATTTCGTAATTATATTATTGCAGCTGGTTGCATCATTCTTTTTCCTTTCCTACGACTTAATTTTCACTCTGTTCACACGCTCGCAGGTGCGTGCGGGTGTACTTATTAATTTCCACTATTAAACTTCAATTGTAGAGTTCAAGAAACAGGGAGGCAGACGCCAACAAGATGAGGAAGATATCTAACTAACATCCTCGTCCTTAATCCTGACCGGGCCAGACTCGGGGCTTAACGCTCTGAATAGGCCCAAACAACCACATTTGGCTTCGGAAACCATATGCTTCAAGGGTAGGTCCCGAAATCGCCTCCGATGCCTTCCCAAGAGAAAG
>JAAAKQ030513732.1:0-19491 GCA_010016005.3 Zanna intricata
TCCCCACCCTTCTGCTCCTTCCCTTCTTCGTGCAACGCCCTTCCAAAACCGGAAAGTTCAATATGACTCACCCTGTACTTACTAAAAATAAAAACTGGTTCTTTTTCAATATCTAGGACAACTGTATTTTATTAAAATATATTCATATATTTTCTACGCTATTTTTACCTAGCCTGTTGCTCACTTTACTTGCTACATCAAATAAAACTAATAAACTTTAACCTCTTGTTTAGTTTTAAAGTATATTAATCCAAAATTTAACATAATTCTATGTCTATATCTAATATGGAGTAAACTATCAACTGGATACTGGGAGAGAGGATTTAGAGAAGAGACATCAAGCATGGCTATTACACCAATCTGAAAAATCAGAAACATCCTTCCAAAATTTAGTAAGACACAGAAAAGACAACACCATAAAGACACACTCAAATTAATAGAAGAAGAATTCAACAAAATGCAGTCAAGAGACTACTACAAAACCTTCAAAAAGGAACTCGAAAAATATGATTCCCCACCCATACTAATGAAGGATAAAAACCATAATCTGGCCTGTAACAATAAAGACAATGCAAAAATCCTAGCTTAATCCTTCAACGTAATCCTAATTTGTGAAAAACTGATAGAACTACTAGAAAATTGGACGACATCCCTCATCCACCCATTACACAAAATAGATCCAACAACTACTGAGAAGTCTCACTCCTAGGCATAAAATACAGAATTCTTTCAAGAATCATCCTCAATAGGATTAGTTTACAACTTGAGAAAGAACGAGGAGAATACCAGGAGGTTTCAGACTCTAGAGGAACTGTGCAGACCAGATCTTTAGTCTCAAGTCTCAAGATGATAATGGATTTCAACAGAAAAAGAAGCAGAGACATGGTGATAATGGATGTAGACTTTAAGAAAGTATACAAATGCATTCACAGAAAATCCCTACTAAAAATTCTAAGATACCTTGGACTACATCCAAATTAATATCTATGATAAAATTGACCTTTACAAACACTAAGTCAAAAGTGAGATTTAGAAGCGAGCGGCAGTGGACTCTCCTACTATTGGCAATGGACCACCACTCTTCAGTTCTCCTGTGGAAATGGTAATGAAGTATGGCTTAAAAATTGCCCCCCCAAAAAGAAGAAAAGGCCAAAAAGTCAAAACAAAATGCCGTAGTTTGGTGGACTTGGAACTGTTGACATCGATGAAACTAAAACACAGGTAGAACTTCAAATCATTGCAAATAAAACTATTATTAATAAATCAATATATTTAAATTAAAAAATACTTCCTTTTAATTCATACAAAGAAGTAAAAAAAACAGAAAAGAATTTGGATTCAAACCAATGTACCTTCCCCTGGTAAGATCCAAATACTCGTATTTCATTAATTAAAGTTTTATTTGGCAATAACTCTGGAACCAATCAAAATAAGTACCACTTATATGATATATCATTGAAAAGCTCTTAATGAGGACTTATTGCTGCAGTTAAGAAAAAGTCCAACTTGCACATTTTTTTTTAATTTTGGGCTTTTTGAAAAGTGTTAAAAAAAAGTTAATTGCAATCGAAAGAAAAGGTGCAACAGAAACTAAATGTTACAACAGAACTAAATCCAAAATTTCAACATCCTTCGGCTAATCGTTTTTGAGTTATGTGAGATACATACGTACAGAAGGTATAATAAGTTTGTCAAAAAGTATATTTCCATTAAAATCTGAAAATTGAAATTTTTCGGTTAATACTTATAATACTAACATTACTTTGTACAAGGAAGCAAAAAGAAATAGAAAATTAAAAATGACATCATATTGAACGTGATTGATAGTTTTTTTTCATTATTATTGTACATTAAGTGCAATAATTATAATTGTTGTAGGTGACCTGCCATGAAATGCAAGTCATTCTGGAATATGACATTGCTATTCACAAAAATAATGAATAGACAATAGCAAGCTTTTTAAAGAAGTCATTTTCTGTCATCTTTTTCATTGGGATGAATGTACAATTGCGTCTCACCAAAATACAGATGATATTGAATGCAACATGTGATACATCTTTATTCTACTCAATACATATACTAGGAGAGTAGTGAAATTCAATGCTCACAGAGAAAAGAACTCTAACCTGACTCTCTCATACATCAGATGCATTAAATGTTAGTCATAAGAAAGACGACGCCGTTAGTGTAAAGCAAAAAATGTTATTGATATGCAATTCATAAATTCATTAAATAGAAAATATCCTATTAACATAAAATTTGTAATATGTAATCCAATGTACAAATTCCACACAAATCTTTTATCAGATTCAGAATAAACAAGAAAGCACCAAAAGACAAAGAATTTTTTAAGGGAACACCTTGTACTATAAAACTTATATTTGTTATCTATTAATCGATTTAATTATTTAAATTGATTTTATTGGGCATGATTTTGGTAAATAACTTTGAATCTTTGTAAATATTTTTCATGCTTATATTAGTTATCCATCTCTTTTAAAAACATTTCCTTGCAAAACAAATTCTGCCATATAGACGAAATATTCAAAAAAATATTTTATATTTTAAAATTTGAATTCTCATATGTGAAAAATTATAAAAAAGAACTTATGTTGAATAAAATTATTTAGCAGCAGCATGTCAGTTGAAAAAGTCAATAAAACTTCAACACTTTGAAAAAACAGAAAATGCTAAATTTGTTAATTTCTCATTAAAATTGGAACAGTTTTTCAGTGATTAAAAAATTGTTGAGGGTTATTGTCTATAGCAGTGGTGGGCAACTGCCGGCCCGCGGGCCTAATCCGGCCCGTTACGATGTTAAAGTTGGCCCGTGGCATAAATGAAAAAATGTGCAAGCAGTGTGACGAGAATGCGGCGTAGTAAAGTTATGCGCGAAAGATGACGCAATAAATAGTTTTGAAAACTATTAGTCAGTGTTCCTTGAAATACGATAAGGCGCACAAGTGCATGGTGGACGCATTCTATGGTTACATCGTTTATTAGTGTGTAGTGAGTTAGAGAACAATTCGAACGATATTTCCGTTGGATTTTGTTGACTTTTATAAGGTATTCTACAATAGATAGTAAATTATTATTTTTGCAATTAATTTAATTTTATTCTATCACAACCAATAAAATGAATCAATTAAAAAAGAGAAAAATTGATGGCGAAGGCCGCATTTTTAATGATAATTGGACCTTCAAATATTTAATTACAAATATACAAGATAAAGCGGTATGTTTGGTTTGTAACAAAACTATTTCAGTTTTTAAAGAATATAATTTAAAACGGCATTTTTCAACAAAACATTTCAATAAATATAAATTATTTTCACCAGAACAAATGAAAATTGAAGCAGAGAAATTAAAAAAATGGTTAAGTAAACAACAAAATACTTTCATAACCCTGTCAGAGACAGATAGAGCTTTGACAAAATCTGGTTACATTATTGCACATAAAATTGGGAAACAATGCAAAACATTTTCTGATGGAGAATTTTTTAAGGAATGCTTGTTAGATATTGCTGAACTATTAATTCCTGATAAAAAAACAACTTTTGAAAAAATTAGTCTCTCACGAAGAACTATTGTAAGACGTATAGGTAATATTTAACATAACTTATGTGATCAATTAAAATTAAATTGGAAAACTGCACAGATTGTGCTCTGGCTTTAGACGAGTCGTGTGATATTACCGATACGAGTCAAATTTTTTATTTTCATTCGGGGTATAAATGATCGATTTGAAATTATCGAGGAATTACTTTCTACATGTCCTATGAAAAACACAACCACCGGCGAAGACTTCTTTACGGCGCTCAAAGAAGTTTTGGAAAAACAAAATGTTAAGTGGGACAAAATTGTCAATATGACAACCGATAAGTGTCCCAGTTTCACAGGAAAGAACATTGGATTATTAAAAATAATAAGTGATGAAATAAAGTGCATTGTAGGAAAAGAAATAATTTTTTTACATTGTATTTTACATCAAGAAATACTTTGTGAAAAGGTTCTGAAACTTAAGCACGTTATATCGATTGTAACAAAAGTTGTTAGTTTATTCGTGGACGTGCATTAAACTACCGTCAATTCGTAAACTTTTTAAAACAAATTGAATATGATTTTATTGATATTCTTTACCATACGGAGATTAGATGGCTAAGTCTTTCAAAAGTGTTAAAACGATTTCATAATTTGTTAGATGAAATTGTGAACTTCTTAAATATTAAAAATAAGCTTAATGAATTTGAAGAACTAAAGGATGAACAATGGTTGAATGATCTTTCCTTCTCAGTTCATTTGTTATCATATTTAAACGAATTGAATTTATCATTACAAGGAAAGTGACTATTTATTTATAATATGTACACAAATGTCACCTCATTCACAACAAAATTAAAATTATTTTCACAACAGTTTCAAAAGGAACAGTTGATTCACTTTCCAACTTTGAAACAAAGGGAAAATAACGTAAAAAATAGTGATTATAAAATATATGAAATGATAATAAACGATTTATTCACAGAATTTCAGACAAGATTTGAAGATTTAAAAAAAATTTCTAATGATCTTTCATTAGTAAGTCTACCATTTGCTTTTAATGTCGACGGTGCACCATCCAGTATTCAACTAGAACTGATAACTTTACAGTCAAGTTTATTATTAAATAATCAATTCGCTGAAAAATCAATACTGGAATTTTATGCTTCTTTAAATCCGGAAATGTTTAAAATATTCTGGATCATGCACAAAAATATTTGGCGTTCTTTGGATCAACTTACCTGTGCGAAAGTACATTTTCGTTAATGAAACATACAAAAAGCAAAATCAGATCGAGAATAACAGATGAAAATTTGGAAGCAGTTCTTCGAATAGCTACTAGTGAATTAGAAACTAAGTATGATGTAGTAATAGATCAGGAACATTCTAAATTTAATCCATCACACTGAAGACTGAATAAAAAATCTATTGTAT
The DNA here is from genome assembly GCA_010016005.3 of Zanna intricata. Lineage (NCBI taxonomy): Eukaryota > Metazoa > Arthropoda > Insecta > Hemiptera > Fulgoridae > Zanna > Zanna intricata. The sequence goes on from JAAAKQ030513732.1 coordinate 4,975, forward strand.
TCATTTTTTTACATGATAATAAAAATGTTCATTAATTACAAATTTTTATTTTATTTATAATTTATTCTAATTGAGGTAAATACGTATTTATTATTTTTATTTTCTAATAGGAAAACTATTAACAAAAATAGTTTTCCTATTCAAATAATTTAACATTTTTTAATTAGGTAAATAATATTTGATAGCCCTTAATTTGCCGTGCAGGGTATCTCTCATACCCCAGAATTTTCATTGATTTTCACGAAATATTTTGTGGGGTATATGATATACCCCGCCTGGTAACGCAAGGGTTAAATCATTCAATCTGTTCTGGCCCGCATCGTCATATGAAGATTGGCCCAATGATGAAAAAAGTTGCCCACCCCTGGTCTATAGAATCTGTTTTACGTTTGATGATAAAAAAGCTACGAGATGCAGTTCTGGGATCTGTTTATTCCGATTTTTCAGGTTAAATAACCATCAAGTTTGTCCCTTATATAACCCTTTAAAAATTTTTGTATGACATTATTTCATTGGCGAACTAAAATCCTGGTGGAATTTTTCGGTAGTCTTAACTCGAATATAAAGCTTTCGGACATATCTTTGTAGAGCTTGTTGCAAACTGAAGTAAGTTTTAAGTGGAAGGGGTTGACGTGGAGAAGGAAAGAACAAAGGAGAACTGGCGCATGAAGTACTATACTTAGATGAATATTTATCTAAACTACAACTTATCAAATCATAATGTTTCAATTCCTGATAACTCATTATTGTTTATATCGTCATGGCTAATATTTAAATCACAATCATCACTTAAATCACTAACATCTCTATCGTCATTTACGTTAATGACAATTTCAATGGAATTATCGATTAAAAATTCTCAAGGCAAATAGATGTTTCTATTCTCTTATCGTGGTCCTACTTTGATTTCTATTCGCTCGTTTCTCAATTAATCCAACATCAAAACCTAAAGTAAAATTAATTTTATTTTCTCGAAATACTCTTTTAAAACCGCCCAAAGATTTTCAATCGGATTTAATTCCGAAGAATGAGGAGACAGTCTTAAAACACCGTGACCTTTCTCGTCTAAAACTGAATTGATTTAAAATAATGCAAAACGCAGCTTAAACAGTTTTATTAAACTATACTTCTTCTCTGGTTTCAGTATTGTACTCGTAAATGAAACGTTATTTAGTACAAACCAATCGATCGTGTCTACTTTTTGTGTGTTCGAATTTGGAGCGCGGTTCAAATGCACGTTACGGTAGGAAGGATTTTCTATGATGATGATTGAGTTAGATGGAAAATTAGGAATTAATTGTTGTTTTACCCACAGCTAATAATTAACGAATTTATATCGTCATGGTAATCAACTGGTTTGGCACCAGATTTAAATGTAAGAAGCGCGTTCTTGACAAAACCATTTTCGAAACCGCTATGAACAATGAAAGCACGCTTGCCTTTAGAAAACGGAGCAGCAAAGTTGCAATCGGAGCCATCATTCTAATATTTTCTACAAAAAGTTTTCTAGTATCTATAGTTTTTTTTTTTTTTGCTCTTGAACCCTGTCTTTGATAATGCGCCATAAAGAACAAAGGTTTCTTTGAAAATTGATTTTTCTCTTTACGACCGGTAGTAGCAATAGTAAAGTAACGCGTTCACCTTTATCAATGAGAAAATGGTAAATCGTTTCACGAATGACACTTTATCAAAGTTATCCATAGACTTCATAATTTTTTTTATCACTATTTTCTTTAGGAGTGATACAAACATATCGGGATTAGTTTTTGGTTCATTTAAAGTTTTTTTTAACTACTGACGTGGGCGAATGATTCGTATTCAGCACTATATCGACTTCTCCACAATTATTTTAACAATACAATCACGGTCACCAATTATAGTGAGAAGACGATTTGCTAATAACCAACACGATATCATACTTCTTCACAATAATTTATTTAACAAAACAAACAAACATTAGCAACGATTAACTAAATCTACATGAAACAATTTAAACTTCGCGGAGCATAACGACATCAGAACACGTCACACGACTCAACCAATGAATGAACCAATGCACGGGTCTCTCAACCCGTTTATATACTGTTGCTTGTCTTTCTAGAAATAAGTAGAAGATTCTGTTTGCTTCTATTACAAATATCTTCATTATTTACAAATACAATTAACTCTAAACAATATAATTAATTAATTTAATTATAAAACTAAACTTTATAAATATCAATTGCCCAATAAAAATTCATTCTTAAGTAAAAATAATAATTCAAACAAAAATACAACTTTACTGTTTCTACTAGAATCTCGTACTCTCTAGAAAGTTCAAAATCTGAACACCAGACAAAGACTGAATTATTTAAATACTATTAACATACAAATGAAATGATATTAACAAAATATTATTATTAAATATAGAAATGAAACATTATTAACAAAACACCATTATATATTATATAATTATTATTTTATATTATTATAAAATAAACACCATTAAATATTACTAACATAACAATTCAGCAATGTTTATCACTTTAATTAGTTATAAATTTATTTTGTGGACTTCAACATATTTGAGGAGTTATAATAATTTCCATAAAAACTTTATACTACAACACTACTTGTGTAATTCTCACAGCTTGAGCGATACACATACAAACCTTTTTAAGAATGTTCGGTCCACCCTGTGCCTGCTTCGTCATAAAGTTTAAAAAATTAAACATAACTTCTCTAGTCTGGCTACGGATAAATTTACACCTCTCAATTTTTTTCTTGTAATAAATTGTACTATAATACTAACCATGACGTGGACGAATGATTCGTATTCAGCACTATATCGACTTCCCCACAATTATTTAACAATACAATAACGGTCGCCAACTGAAGTGAGAAGATGATTCGCAAATAACCAACACGATATCAAACTTCTTCACAATAATTTATTTAACACAACAACAAATAAACAAACATATACTTACAACGCTTAACAAAATCTACAAGAAACAATTTTTACTTCGCGCAATGTTATCACTAACAACTACGTCACACGAATGAACCACGAAATGCCACCAATGCACGGGTCGCTCGCCTCTCTTTATATACAGTAACCCGTGCGTCTAGAATAGACCAGAAGATTCCATTCGCTTCTATTACGAATATCTTCATTATTTATAAATACAATTAATAATAAACAATAAAAATAATTACTTTAGTTACAAAACTAAACGTTATAAATGTCAACTGCCAAATAGAAATTCATTCCTAAGTAAAAATAATAATTCAAACAAAAATACAATTTTACTGTTTCTAGTAGAAATCTCATACTTTCTAGAAGGTTCGAAATCGGATTACATACAACAAATACCGAATTATTTAAATACTATTAACATACAAATGAAATAATATTAACAAAATATTATTATTAAATATAGAAATGAAATAATATTAACAAGATACCATCATTAAATATTATTAAGTTAACAATTTAACAATATTTATTATTTTAAATAGTTATAAATTTATTTTGTGGACTTCAATATATTTGGGGAGTTATAATAGTTTTTATAAAAATGATGTTAAACTTAATCTAATTTAGAGAAAAAAGAATTCATCAACATTAAATATAAAAATTAAATTGTAAAAACACTATAATCTTTGTAAAAAAAAACACATGATGTTTATTTTATGAACTTTATCGGGATTAGATTTTGCTTCATTTAAAATTTATTGAATACTACTGAGTGATTTATCATAGCTTGAGCAACACACCTATGAACTTGTAATAAACTATACACCTATAAAACTAATGTAACAAACACACTGTGACAGTGAAGAAGCAATTGAACGAATGCATACCCCCACCTATGAAAATATGTCTCTTTGGAAATACTTCAAGGACAAACATAATCTATGTTGCAACAAGTTTTATAAACTTTTTTCCTTATTTCAAGCTCTAGAATCAGTTTGCAAATTATTTCCCTTTCCTTCTTCATCAGTCTGTATACAGGTACATACATTCTTCATTATCCATTTGAGGAATACAAGTATCCTACTTCTATGCTCCTTTTAAAGTTATCAGCACATTAAATAGGGATCTAAAGTATTTTATTGTTATGTTAGAAATTTTTTTTATAATTTAATGAGGAAAATAAGATAGATGAAAATCTTAGTTGAAAAACCCACTTTTACAGGGAATTTCACCTGAGATCAGCAGATCTGGTCTCAGGTGTTAATGTGCTAATCACTACACCAACTGGTAGGACAGTTTAACACTATCTGCATTTGTAAAACTAAATTTTTCATGAATTAAAAGGCCGAACAAAATCCACTTACAAATTTTGCTTGCGAGATATACAATTTTTCTTAATGTTTTTGATGTGAAGATTTTTATCAGTCTAAATCTGTGTTCAAAATTTATGTATACCATTTATGTATACAATGTGTGTAAATTTCGTGAATACATCTCTTGATTCTATATATAGTGATCATTTTTGCTCGGGTGATCACATTTATTACTCAATAGCTATCAGTCCTATCATATATTTGTTTGTAGGCATGTATACCATTCTTGGAGGGAATTTTTAAAAAATTATTTTCAAAGGGATGGAACTCACCCTCGCTGTTATACCAACCCCAACTCAAAAATCTTAAATGGCAATGGTAACAATTAGCTACATTAATTGACAACCTGAAAAAAAAAATTAATCTTGGTGAAAAGAAAATTAAAAACCGCCCACCCCTTTGCTCAATGGGTGCAAAAAACCATTTGGGGTAGTTCGTTTTTCAAATTTCAGTTCAACAAAAATAACTATAAAATTACATGATATTACTTCATAAACAATTTCAAATAATCATAATCTGTGGATTAAAACTGAAAATTATTTTTAAAATTAACAATACCTCATTAGAAGGCCCTTTGAATGACAAGTAATTTGGTAATAATAAACTAAAAACAAAAGTACAATGGGACTGATAGCTGTTGAATAATAAATGTGATAACTTTTCAAATGATCACCCGGTTAACTGGTTGTTAATAACTTACCTACAGTCAATTAAAAGGGCATGGCCTTCTTTTCCTAATGAAGAGATGTATTGATCCATAATTCCACAAGGAACACCAGCAAATTCATGTTCTGCTTTTTGACACATAAGTGCTTTATCTTCTAACCTAAATTAAAAAAAAAATCATGGTAATGATTACAAAAGAAAAAGAAAAACCTATTGCTAAATCATAATTTAAAATAATGAAATTTCTGTTAAGAAGAAATTGGTACTATATGAATATGTAAATTAAATCGGAGTTGCACAAAATTATTTTGAGTCATGGTACCATTACAGATCTGAGACAAAGTGACATATAAGGAAACCAAACTGCTCTCCTCCAGCTAAAACTGCAGTGCTAAAACCCTTTCCAACATCTGGAAGAATGAATATTGAATCCATAGCTTGCAGATCAGCTTGTGAAAATTAAATATTTATAATTTTATCCTATTGAATTCCCAAATAAATCCTTCCATTTTATAGGTGAAGCCTTAACTTGTATTTGAACACTTAAATGAAAGAAATTTTTAAAATATGTAGTTCACTATTTAATTCTGCCAAAAGTTAATCAAGTTGGGTTGATGAAGAAAAGTTATAACAAAACTGAAATAAGAGTAAATTGCAGCTAAATATTGTGCAATTATAATATCTCTGAACAACAATGAGATAATGTTTAATGTTAAAATAAAATTACAATTGTAAAATTTTAATTTTAAATAACCTTTTAATTTAATTAAGGTTGTATGATAATATATAATAGTAATATACTAGTAAAATGTATTTTGCAGTACATTAAAGACATTTTAATTTAATTTTAACATTCTTTATATCTGACTTTTAAATGTAATTGTTATTGGTATAATAAGATATTATTATGTATTTGTATTAATAATTTGATGATTTCATGATGATAATTATGTTCATCTGTTATGTTTCAGATGTTTTGAAACCATTAATTACACTCTGATGCAGATAAAAACTTATCTAGCAACTATAAATTAATTTTCAAAAAATTTTATTTTATCATTTTGTAAAACAGTAATCTTTTTTATTCAGTAAAATAATATTAATATTATCAGATATAAATAATGAATTACTTTTGTGAACAATCTTCAGTTAATGCTTCTAAAAATGTGTAAGTTGCAACTTCTAAAGAAGCACTGCTAGACAAACCACCTCCCATTGGTACTGAAGTAATAATTACTGCATCAAATCCAGGAACATTTCCTGTATAAAAAAATATAATACCACAGATTAATATGATGAAGCAAGATTTAAACTTAGTAAAATAATGGCATATTTATACATCTGAAATACTGCTGAGCAAGAAATACTGCTGCTAAATCACAGTTATGAAAAAATCTTTCAGAATCATACATCCACTTATTTAAATCATAAGTTGTAATATTTTATTTCTTTATAAAAATATTATTATCTTTAAATATCAAGAGTATTATTATTCATATTTTTCAATTAAAATTCTGTAAGATACTCCAATGATTGATATAAAAGTCAGTTATTTAATTATTTAGCTGCATTTGAACATTTTCAATTATACGAGTAAAGAATAATTAAAATACTTTAAATTTTTCATTTCTGGATTTGTTTTAAAAAGTATTTCAATAAAAGTGTATGATCAATCTTTAAAGACAATCAACAAATATAATTTTTTATTGTACTTATATACAGTTTATATTTTTATAAGAGTAAATATTATTTAAAATTATTAATTTAAAATGATTACCTTATCATTATTTTATTTCCTTAAAACAAATCATATCATTTAGGAGTTCATGCATAATAATTACCTTCTCTTTTCTTGTCTTTACAAAGTGTTACAATAATATACAACACATACTTGTATTTTTATGGGCAAAGATTTTTTCTTGTGTAATAATTATTTTCATTTTTAAGATAACTTATCTTCAGTTTTTATAGAACAGATAGAAGGTGTATCTTTTCATAGCAATTTAATGCCCATTATATTTCAAAATATAGAATGGAATAAAACTTACACTAATTAATGTTATCTAATTAGATGGTAATTTGTAGCCACTTAAGTAACTTGTGATTTATTTCTCAATTCTTGAACTATTTAAACTGAATTTTTAAGCAATTCTTAATATACCAGCAGTACAGCTTATTCATGCTTTTTTGACAAGTAAGATGCAACATAAAAAAAAAAAAAAAGGAAAACTCAACAGTTATGGATGTTATATTAAAGCATTTTATCATAAAAATTAATAATGACTCTATTATAATAGTAAATAACCTAAATAGTACGATTGATTAAAGACCAAAAAATAATTATATTAAACATTAACGATACTAATACAGAATTACTAATATAAGAAGAGGGTATATGTCATACTAAATTATACCATTTACTCTTAATGCAACAGATTTGGCAGAATTATTACAAAAGTATAAAGAAAGATATTATCATCAAGCAAATTCATTAACTTTTAAAACTTTTACACTTTATACAACTGCAAAAACATTATAAAAATATTTCAAATGAAATAATAGATATTTTTATTTTACATGGAATAAAAATAATTTTATGTAGTAATTTCACTCTTAAAATGAAAGCATTTTTGCTAAAATACTGATTATACTTAAAGATGATAATTGTACAACATTATTATTTTTTTTATATGTTGATTACATACAAAAATTCAATATTTTTATGAAACATACTCTTAACCGTAAAAATCTTAATGTTTGAATAAAACTTTAATAAAAATGTGTGAATTAATGAACATAGAAAACAAAAAATTATCACTATTCTTGATTTTTCTGAATAAACATAAATATTTTATTTTGGTAGTCTCACAAAGCTGAGATACTTTTCTTCCCATATTATTAATGTTAATGTGAAAAGTAACAATCTGAATATGCAAATATATTTCATTTTTATCATACAATTAAAAAAAACCGTTGTTTAAAGATATGATAGTTCAATAACACAACTCATATTTGGTGGTATATGTATGTGTGTTATGTCGGATGCTTTTATGAGTAACGACCACATGAAAAATACAGTTAGTGGTAAGAATCATGTTAATTTAATATTTACAATAGGAAGCAATGTATTGTATATACTGTTTCCAGTCAGTCAAGGAATGCCACATGATATAGGACAATTAATAGACATAGTTTGGATAAGAGATAGAAACAGGATATGACATAAATTAATATTTGAAACAATATTAAGTCCAATAAACAAACAGTTGTATAAAAAAAATTAACAAAGTAAGTTGTACAGAAAGTGTGTAATAAAAAAATTAATCAACTTGAGGACATTGACATTAGAGCTGACCTTTAGTTATCAATCTATTTTTGAATGACTAACTACAAATTAGTTTATAAAGAACCTTCTATTTTATAAAACTATATTTAAACGACAAACTCTTATTTTGTTATTTTAATTTAGTTTTACTCTTTTATCTGAGTGTCAGCACATGTGCACTTATATAAGTTCTTAAAAATCAACATTGTTAAAGGTTAGTCAGTAAATCTTTTGATATATAGTTAAAACATATATTGATATTTTATTACACACTATTTTTATTAATAATAAAATGTTATAAATATAATTTGTTAACCCCATTTCAAAATTAAAGAAAACAAAATTTTGTAATGATTATATAATTGTTGTTTGATAACTTCTTGCATCCGTTTATAAATAAAATACTACTTCGAACTATTTAGATAAAACCATTTCAAGGTTATCACAATCTATCTTAATATAATAAAGTAATGTAATTGTTTATGCCATTATATTATTTATACCTAATTAATTTTTTTTTTTTTTTTGTTTATTAAGGATATTAAAACATAAGCTGTACAATGTTAAAAAATAAAGAAAAATATTACAGTTGATATGTGCAAAATTTGCCACCCACTAATAGAGTTAATAAATTATTTTTAAGATGAAATATGTAAATTATGTGATTCTGATGGTGCAATTCTCTTGTCTGGAAATAGCTGTATGGACTTTACAGTAATAAATTAATTATCTTCTAATGTAAGCTCAGTTTTCACGCCATGTTTATTAATGAAATTTTTCAAGATAATTTATAGTAATATTTCTTTTATTCCTTTTTTTTGTTTTGTTTAATATCACTTTCAAGATTTTGTTTTAAAAAGTTCTACTTATTCAGTTATGATTTATTTTAATCTTAATAAATTGTACTATTTTATATTTATCTACTAATTTCAATATATACTGATTTATTAAATGATATTCAAATTTATCTAAATTATATTTGTTAAAATTATGATTGTAACAAGTGATTTATTAAAACAGATTTTATTAAGCATTTTCATACATAATGTTTTTATCAAATCCAATTTCTAATTATTTTTATCTGAAAAATCTATTGGTAAATTTTAGTCACTTTCATGTTTCTAATTGAAGAAAGAGGTGTTTAGTATCAACCTCATTATTTTATTTAAACTTTCATGTAAACATAATCACTCATACAGTTGAAATTAATTATTTGATACTTATTTGTGAAAATCAGTTCAGCTGTTGTAGAAATGCATGGGAAAAAACAAATATACAGATTACCCAGATACATTAATCTGCTTTCTAAGTTGTCAGACAAAACTACACTTCATTCACATTCACACACATCATCCTCATTCGTCTTCTGAAGTAATATCTTATGGTAGTTCTGTAGGCTAAACAGGAAAAGAGATATTATCAGACAAGAAACATTATCAGCTTTATTTTCTGCATAAATTATTAACTAATCATCTATTACCTTTGAAATGAGCAATAACACCCTTGATGTAATTAGCCCATTTTGGATTACCAGGTATCAGTTTTTGTCTTTCTGAAATAGAAAATTTGATTAATGATGGTTTATCAGAATTCTCTGACAGTGTTTTTATTCGACAGTCATCTGAGTTGTTCTTCTTGCCTATGACAATCGTTACCATTGGCAGTGCCTGTAAATAAAGTTTATATCTTTAGCTTACAGATATACCTTTTCATTATTTTACTTTTCTATTTTATTATATAAAAAATATAATCAATTATAATATTATATAAAAAATATAATATCATAAATGTAATTATTAGTATGCAAATATAATTATTCAGAAATTTTGTGTGGAATCTGTCAGGCTTGGTAATTTTCATATATTATATGTAAGATTTATTTCACCTATAACTTTGCTGGCATCTAGAAATAGCAATGATTTGAAAGAAAAGTAATTACTTATTGTTTAATATTTTTATAGTTATACTACTTATAAAAACAATCTCACACACATTAATTACTCCCACATTAATGCATGCACATGCACACATGTATACATATTTTTTTTATATCCATAGATTTTATTTCTATTAAAATTACTTCTAATTAAGTTATTTTATTATTTTACGGATAAAAAATAATAATAAACTGCAGTTGGTCTGGTGGACTACAATAATACATTTTCATTAGAGAAAAGTTGAGCAATAAAAAGAAAAGAATAAAATAAAAGAAAAAGAAAAGAATAAAAAGAAAGAAAGAATAAAAAAAAAGATTAAGATTATTTTTCTTAAAAAAGCAGTGTTTTTCCTTTTTTTTTTTTTATAATTTTAACTATAATTTAAAATTGAATTAAATTATTAATCTTTAAATCATAGTTGTAACAATCTAATTTAATTATACATTTTTAAATCTGGATTTAAAATTAATAATTCTTTTATTTCATGGCATAGAGTATAATGTTTTAATAAAAACAAATTTTTATTGTAGAGGAATAAGGTGAACATGTAAAAGGGTAACAAATAAACTTATTATTATTATTTTTTTGTTTGTTTAATCTCCGGAACCACCATTAAGGTGTATATCTTCAGAGGATGAGATGAATGAATCGTAGCGTGTGTGAAAAATGCCATGCCTGACAGGGATTCGAACCCGGGACCTCCGGATGAAAGGCCGAGACGCTACCACTCGCGCCACGGAAGCCGGCTAACTTATTATTGGGTACTATGAAAAATATTTGATTTAAAAATTACTGAGCATAACCAGAAAATTTTATATTATTTATATTAAAAGATGTATCATTTGATAAAATGAAAGTTATTTAACAAAAATTACTTTAGTCATACATGATGTTATTATTGCTTAATCCAAAGTTACATAGATAAATATACAACAACTAAATTTAAAATACCGATAACAAATAGACCTGTTTTCTTATCTTAGCAATTATACATATTAATTTTGTAACATTCTTCATTCAACTAATTTTTAAAATAAACTGTTAAATACAGTGAATGTAGCGCTAAAAGTTAATTTAAGAAAAAAAGCGTTGCTTTTTACTTACCATAGGTAAAACGAAACCATCATTATAATCGGTATGTTCTCCAATCAAATTTACCCTCCCAGGTGCACAGCCTGCTATTTCTGGATAAACCCCAAACGCTGCCTTGAATGATTCTACACCCTTCCGAAGCAGTTCGTTTATTTGTGTTTGAGACCTTTCCATTTTTCAGACTTCTGTTAAACTTAAATTATTTCGAAACCAATTATACATTTATTTATCAATATGACCTTGTTTTGTCCTCGTATATTCTCTTTTGATAAGCAATAACTCTAAACAAGAAAAAAATTTCCTCAATTAGTTACGTCTTTAATCGTGTATTGAACTTTTTTTTGTTTCAGTGCTACCAATATAAGGGAAAATTCAATTGATACAAATTGTTTAATTAACTACCTAAAAGGAAGTCTAAAGTATAAGATGAAAATACCCCATATCCTTCTGTACATAATGTTTGTTAATTTTGAAAAGCTAGAGAACCAATCATTATATCACGGTACGGATGCGCGTGTGGCACCTGAAAGAGATCTCACCGCGCAAGTTGTTGATTCGTTGCAGGTGACGTCCTGGATTCTGTGCATGTGTTAATGATTTATTGAAGTTAAAATGAAATATTTGTATTTCTGTAAATTTTTTTATGTTAATGATATTAAGTTAAAATAGAAGTTACAAAATTTAGTCATTTAATTGTTACTTTTTCTCTATGAATTTCAGTTTTATTATTTGAGGTTATGGTAAACAATTTGATAATGCTATCAAATAACAGCAATCTGTTCAACAAAATTCACGTTTAAATTATTGAATTATTTTCGAAATGTCCGTCTCTGATCCCTTATTGAAGGAACTAAAAGGTAATTGATTTAAAAAGATTTGTCACATATCATTGTTGAAATTGTTTATCTAAACGATCATTAAGTATAAATAATTTAATTTAAAAGAGTTCTAATGTAGACGAATTGTAATATTGATTGGTCAACCGTTTCTTTTAATTTATAATTCTCTATTTTAGAGTGATGAAATTTTTCTTGGGAAAAGTAGTAGAGGTCGTTAACCGTTTAACACTTGCAGAATGTTTGATGGATGTTTGTGTCTGTAAAAACTGGACTAAAGTGAAATCATGTTGGTAGCAAATTATTTACTTTAAGATGTTTAATGATGAAATATAAAATTTTTGTGTGTGTGTTAAACGAAGTTAGCAGTTTATTCTTTTATGGTAGCAAATATTTGCAAGATCTTAAATATTTTTGGTAGTAGAATAGTAAAAGCAAGGGGAAAATAATTTAATGGTTCAATCTTTGTTCATTATGTTAGTGAAATTTCTTAATTGCGTTTACCTAAAACTATGTTATGTATTTTTTATGCATTTGTACTCTTTAAGTTTGTTTAAATTATTTATAAGGTGTTTCAAAAAAAATTCTCACAATCTTTCTTATGGTAGCTTGGAAATTTGTACCTCATAAGGCCTCTAAGATTTTGGATACTAAGAGTCTGTATGGAATGCAGTGTGTAATTTATAGTTTATATTTAAGAAATAATTCCATTAAAAGTTAATTATTATAACTAGTAAAGTATTATAATAAATAATAATTGAACATTGTAGAGAAGAGAGTTGGAATGTGTAATTGTGTGTTTTCTGAAAATGAGTTGGACAATGACAATATTTATGTCTTACTAATTGATGTGTATGTGTTGTTTGACCACTGGAATATGTTGTACCCTTAGAAATCAAATATTTAACCACTTTATGGTACTTTTGTGCACTGTAGTGGTGAGTGTAAGTAACAGTTTTGATCTTACTTAACATTTGATGACGTTGTTGTTACTTTCAAAATCCTTATTTGAAAAAAGGCACATGCATACCTTTACTGTCTTGGAAGAAAATCCTACATCCTGATAGTCTGACCATCTTACTAATTAGACTTCATGTTGTGCAATATATATATATATATATATGTATAAACATTACATTCTAAATCCTCTCCAAATCAGTTTTATCCTGCAAAATATTCTTCAGTATAAAGTTTAACTAATACAGAGTCTAGTACTCTTTTGGTAGTATCTAGTACTAATAATGCAATATAGTACTCTTTTGCTGAAACTTCAATTACCAATGGTATGTTTCCTGAATTCTCTTTCCAGATAAAGGCCTATCATTCTATATTTTAGCTGTTTACAATCATTTTTTTGCTGTTACTTCATTAGACATGCTTTAAACCTTGTTTTTTAGAAAGGAAGATGAACTGCCAGAAGCTTTCCATGAATTAAAGCCAAAGTAGTATCAGTATGTTGACCAGCTGAGTGCTGGTCATTCATATTATACACTTCTCAAAAATGCAGTAACCATAAACGGATCATTTTAAAGAGATGAGTTTCAAATTTAGTTATATTACAGTTTTTTTCCTTAACAAATTAAATGATTTTTTTTTTAATTTCTTTTTTTCTGGATTATGTCTCTTTTCAGTGTCTTATCTTTGAGTACGGTTATAGTATCTGTACTTTTTTATGTCCCTTGTTTTTTCTCATTCTTTGTAATGGTTTTTCATCTTTTTTACTTGTATCAGTTTTTGTACTACCTTCATCAGTTTTTTCTCATTCTTTGTAATGGTTTTCATCTTTTTTACTGGTATCAGTTTTTGTACTACCTTCATTTACCATATTCCTTATTTTAATATTTTTGAATATTCCATGTTTCATTAGGTATCAGCCACCTGCGAAAAGTATTAGAATCTGATCTTTTCCTTATTCTAATAACTGGATGTTTTTTTGTCAATAAGTTCACAGTTCTGCAGATTAATTATAGTACCTGTTTCTTTTATCAGTTACTAAATCTAAGAGCAGCCATAGCTAGCAGATTCTATTAAAAATAATTGTTAAAAAAACAATCAGATTATATTAAAAACCACCATTATAATTTATGAGTATTTTACATTAAATATGGGTTTTATAGTAGCCTAAAATAAAAACAGCCGACGCAAAGATAGATTACTAGTTGAATTCTTTTTAAATTTTACATCTTTAATTTTATTTAATTTATTATTTGATACATTTAAATCTCGAAAGAAAATTCTTCAAAATTTTATTATTTTTTTTTTTTTTTACCTCCGGAACCACCGTTAGGTTATATCTTCAGAGGATGAGATGAATGAATTGTAGCGTGTG
>JAAAKQ030513743.1:0-15601 GCA_010016005.3 Zanna intricata
TTGAACCTTAGAACTCTCGACTTCGAAATCAGCTGATTTGCGATGTCGCGTTAACCACTAGACCAACCCAGTGGGTTAATGAAGTCTGATTCGAACTAATGTACCTTCCCCATGTAATATCCAAATGTCATTAATTAATATTTTATTTAGCTATAACCCTGGAACCAATGAAAATAAATACCACTTATGATATATCGTTGAAAATCCCTTAATGAGGGCTGCTTATGATTGCAGTTAAGCAAAATCCAAACATTTTGGGATTTTGGACTTTTTTGAACACTTTTGATTCAGTCTACTACAATCAACTAGATGTGCACAAATACATGACACATGTAACATCTAGTTGTGACTAGATGTTACAACAGTCCTAAATCCAAAATTTCAACATACAGATGTCACACCGAAACTAGTCAAAATGGATTCAGGGATGGTCAAAATGAATATTTCCGTTGAAATCTAAAAACCTCAATTTTTTGCGATCAATTCTTCCTTTACTTCATACCAGGAAGACTGGATAGGCAATAGATTTTTTTTTTGGTAAATAACTTAGATCAACTGTAAGAAAGTACCCCTTCTGCACGGTAACCCCAACACGATTTTATACTTATATAGATGCGCAAAAATAATTTTAGTGTAAGGACACATGTAATAATGCCATAATAACAAATCTTCTGAGTTTCTCACCCCCCATTTATACAATTATCAGGGTACCAATTGGCTCTTTAACTCGGTAATTTTCTTTTTAGACGTAAAACAATTGATTGTAATGACAAACAGTATAAGACAATTTGTAAAACAATGGCAAATAACCAATTATGAATGATTATTAACGATTTGAAAATAAAAATTTTTTTAAAATTATTAAACATTTTGTACTATAATGGGCGATGTAGATGTATCTATTTCAAGAAATCAATTATGCAGTTGAGGCAATGAATTAAAAGAGCAACAGAATCTATACAAAATAA
Organism: Zanna intricata; assembly: GCA_010016005.3. Taxonomy (NCBI): domain Eukaryota; kingdom Metazoa; phylum Arthropoda; class Insecta; order Hemiptera; family Fulgoridae; genus Zanna; species Zanna intricata. The sequence goes on from JAAAKQ030513743.1 coordinate 969, forward strand.
CTGCCTATTATAAATTTACCAAAGCAATGTTTTAAGAACAAAATTATTTAATAACAAAAAGACATAACGTTCTCAATTCTCAAACAAACAAACAAATTTCAACAAAGTCAATGATAATTTGCATCCATTAGTAAAAAAAGGGCAGAAGAATACACCTATAATAAAGGAAATCCAGCCCTTTGGTTATGTTGAAACTGTTAAACAGCTCCACATACACATCAATTGCAGTTTTCATAACATTTTTTTTTTATTATATATTTATATCAATATTACATCTAATAGTCATAAATATTATTATTATTATATTTTCATTGCACAATAATATATGTATAACCAGTATTGATAGTAAGCAGGGGTATTAATTAAAGGTGTTTTTCATTATTGGACGGTACTCATTAAAAAGGAATGTATTGTTTTGTTTCTCATTACAAAGGACTACATTAATTTTCTTCTTTACACTATTTACATCAGTCTTTCTTACTATTGTGATGCATACAAGGTATCTGATGTTCACAGTATTCTGCTTAAAAGAGGCTCCATCACTAAGTTTAATCAATAAATGATAGTTTATCAGCAAACACTTAAATAATAATTTAAAGGAGTTGAAAATGATATCCATCCGCTTCTATGCACTTGTCAATATGTTTGACCGTATTCTTGGCTACTCTAGTTAACTGTACCCAGTCTAATACTTGGACGGCATTGATAATGTTTGTCTTCAATTCCTGTCAATTGCTCCTGTAAACAATTTATCTCCAAAGCAGAGCGAGCCTTATGACAAATAGCGCTGTCCTGTTGCAACCAGCAGTCACACTCATTCTCTTGCAACGCAAGGCTATGAACTGTCAGATTTCTTGATTTCAAAAAACAAGGGTCCAAGGGTCACCTTAAAACCATACACCATACTTTTTTTGTGGGTGCAGGGGAGATTCAAAGAAGATGTACAAGATTATTAGTTAATTCATGAAAAACAAGATAATTAAATACAGATAATATTTCAGCATTCTCTTCAAACTATAGTGCAGGTTGAACCTAGTGAAATGTTCTTTTCCCAGCTTAGTCTCCATAAGGATTTATAAGGAGTTCTTGTAATGTTGCTTTAACATCTTGTATGACCTGCGTTGTTAAAACTGACCTGCGTACTGCAAATTTCTGATCTAACAGAGAACCTGCTTCACAACCACTACTAATGACATAACTTTCATTTGTACATGAACTTGAAGACATCACAAAATTATTGATAGATCGTATCTACAACATTTTACACAATGTTTTAAGTATGAAAAATCTATCTGCTTGATGGTTGCCATGTTTGTTAAAAGTTGACAAAAAAACACATTTTACAAACACACATTATTTAAACATGATTCTATTGAGTTTCTTCAATGTTTTCTAATAGTAGATGAAACATGTTCTTACTACTAGAGATCAAACAGTTGCCCAAACAGTGGGTGAGAGAAGTACACACAGAAAAAAAAAATAAAAAAAAAAAGCAAAAATGATTCTATATATAGGATAAGACATAGCTTAATTTTTTTTTTTGATTCTTGTGATGTGATGCTCACAAAAGGTACAGCCATCGCAAGAAAGTATTATGCTTCACTACTTTTTTTTTTTTTTTTACCTCCGGAACCACAATTAAGTATATCTTCAGAGGCATGAGATGAATTAATTGTAGCATGTGTGAAAAATGCTATGCCTGACCGGGATTCGAACCCGGGACCTCCGGATGAAAGACCAAGATGCTACCACTCGGCCATGGAGGCCGGCCTATGCTTCACTACTGGACTGATTATAGCGCACTCTTAAGGCTAAACTTCCCTATCAGTGTCATTCACAGATAATGCCTTCTTATATGTCTCAGGTAGGCACTACAAAATGCCATGACCTGCATTGTAAAGGTCTTCCACATGCACCGGATTACTTCTTCCCAAACCTGAAAAAAATGGCTCGCTGGACAAGATTCACTTCAAATAATGAGTCGAAAACGAGGCAATCGCTTACTTTTCTGATCACATTATAATGAGAATATTAAAAAGTTAGAATGTAGATCTAAATGTATCAAATTTCAAGGTTAATTCTTTATCACACTGAAAAAACTTTGAATGATCCTAAAATATAGTTGGAATTGATGTCTTAAGAAACACATAATTTATGACCCATACAGGCACTTTTAAACTAATCGCTATCAATCTACACAAATAGGTTGTAACCAACTTAATATTTTTGGCTCAAACTTTTCAGGAGGATCAATCTGCCAAAGTAAGTAATAATAGCAGAAGAATATAAAAATATATTAACTATTCATTTTAAGAAGAATCAGATGTCATGCATAATTAATGACTAATAAAACACTATTTAAATTGTATTCTATGTAAAATGTAGGTTATCAAATTCTTGGACTAGTAAATAAGGTTAATTTATAAAAAAACATTATCAATAAATAACAACAGTATTTTTTTATGATATCAGTTAAAATTCCTTGTACAGTATAACAAAAATTATAAATAGATTATTTGATAAAAACACTGGTAACATAAAATCTACATCTAAATCATGCCTGAAAAGTCACTACACACTACAAACTTTTACAAAACCAGATTTAAAAAATGAAAAACAGTAAAAAATATCAAAATAAAATAAGATAAATAAAAAAAAATATGTTTAATATCGAAAATTAAATCTAAAACGTGTTATCAATAACAAAATAATTACATAAAAAAAATTACACAATACATAATATTGATAAATAATTTTATATTTTTAGTTAAAGATATTTATACATTGATAACATAAACTGTTACCAACTGCAAATATATTCACACTACTAATTTCAATAACATTTTTAATATAATAAAATAAAATATAAATACGCTACTTCTCTAGTTAATATAATAATCCTTATTAAATACATAGCATCATTATATACTTATTAAAACTCAGCGTACAAGAGAAAAATAATTATATGTAAATATTAACTGCAGTCAAAAAAAGATATTTATCTATATATTACCTTCTAATTGCACCATACATTAGTTCCAAGTCACCACCAGAAATTTATAATGATTTATTGAACATTTTATTACAAATGTAACATAATATGCTTTAATATATGTGTTAGCATAAGCATAAACTTCTTTATAATCTGATTTTATTCAAACTCAGAATTTAGTATTATCACATCTTATCTTGATGAAACATTCTTATTATTTATATTAAACATTTTTTCAAAAAGTACCAATATCTTCACAGTTCTTTCAAAAGGAATATAAAATTTCTAAGAAAATATGAATCGGTTTAAAAAAAAAGTTAAATAACAATTTACAATTTTCCAAAAGGCTACAAGTTACTGAACTACAAATTGAACTTTTGTCAACATAATATCGTTAGTTAGTTTTGTTTTAACCGATTCATGTAACTTGAAAATGCATTCAAACTACCAAAAAAAAAAAAAAAGAAAAGAAAGTACCTCCCTTGGAAAACACATTCTTAAACGTAAATGAGAATGAATCATATGAATATTTTCCTTAAACTTTTTAATTGTTAGACGATAATTTGAATAAATATTTTATTTTAACCATTAAATTTAATTTAAAAATTTAATAATAGAATACCATCAATCATATCTTTCTTCGTCCAACGACGAGACAGCTCTTCATGGAGAGAACCGGTGTAAGAGAATGGGAATAGACGATGAATAACTTCCAAGAAAAACTGATGGTGGGATCTTCTTTCTTTGTCTGTTTAGCCTCCGGAACTACCGTAAGGTATTACTTCAGAGGATGAATGAGGATGATGCGTATGAATGTGAATGAAGTGTAGTCTTGTACAATCTCAGGTCGGATGGTGGGATCTAAAACAAGCTAACATAACAAGAAGTGCTATCTCTCACCATATATTTCAAGTATACGGAGATAATTTTGCAAAGTAAAAACAAAAACCTCTTTGATATCAAGAGACTAAACAGAGATTGAGAAAAGTCCTCAAGTTGGCTGTAAATCCTTGTAGTTTCAACTCAAAAGCAATAAACAAAGAAGTTACATTGATAGTCATTTAAAAAAGCACTAACCTCATTGTTATAATTTTTTTTAAATTTAGTCTCCTTATAACAATTGATTGATCTTGTTTCTGGACATTCCTTGGGTAGATTATAAAACAACTGGATTCATAAGTATGATAAAACAACATAACCAAAAAACCTTACGATAAAGCTTAAGTATGTTTTCTGAATAATTAATATCAAAATTGCAGTACTTTCTAAATACATTAACATACTTAGTTAAGTATGTTGTCAAAACAATTTAGTTGTAATAATTAATTACTCCACATCATTCATTAAGTTTTTTCTGAACAAAACAGTTTAATGGAAGTGAACTCATGAAGGTAAATTAATTAATAATACAGACAATTAGTAACATACAGCTAAATTCATTTTTTTTTTTTTTGTGGGCGAACAACGTTAAAACGTTAAATTCATTATTAGCTTCTTAAAACTGATAAAATTTTAAGTTCACAGAACTTGGGAAATTATTAGTTACTTTAGAATAATCTCCAAGAATTGATGGATTTAGAATGCTGAATTTATACGATACACAAACAGAATATGATAAGATAAAGCTTTATAGAAATCATTCAATTAGGGTTTCTAAATAGTTATACAGAGTTTTTATTTTTCAAGCCTAACAAATAAGTTACGATTAGGCTCTTTAAAAATACAACTCTTTATTCTTTTCTGTTTAGCTTCTGGAACCACTGAAAGATATTACTTCAGACGATGAATGAGGATGATATGGATGAATGTAAATTCAGTGTAGTCTAGTACAGTCTCAGATTGATTGTCCCTGAGATGTGTAGTTAATAGAAACCCAACCATTAAAGAACACCGGTATCCACGATCTAGTATTCAAATTCATATAAAAATAACTACCTTTACTAGGATTTGCCTTTACTAAAAACCTTACAACTCTAGAATTCAAAATCAGCTGATTATGATGACAAGTTAACCACTAGACCAGTACGCTGGGCTTTAACAACCCAACTAATTACATTTAAATACTCTAAATAAAATTACAGTTCATCAAAGTTTAGAAAGCTCCGATGCAGATCGATCGATAGATCAATGGCTGGCTTCTTGCTATCTACGACATTCATTGTGGCACGGTATATTATCCCTCTGCTGTAAAATTTTATAAACACTACTTCAGACATCCCAGTCAGAACTAAAGCACATTTATATTTATGCTTTCTAAACTTTGACGAGTAATATTTCTATTCTAAAAGCAACAATAATTAAATGAGTTTAAAAATAATTGTGGAGCAAAAATCCTGAAAAATAAAAACCATTTCAGTATTAAAGGATCAGCATACAGTTTGTTTTGAAGATTTCTATATTAAATATTACAAAGAGATTGTGTAATATTATAACCTAGCTTTAAAGTTAAAGTTACATAACAGACATTGGTGTGTTTTTAAACTTACATAACAGACACTGGCACCGATAATTTAAACATTTCAACTACAGAATAGAAATAAAATTATAACACAAGTAGACAGATTTGGAAAAAAATTACACCATAAAAACCAGTCATATTTATTAGCAAATTAGTAGCAGCGTATCTTTGTTGATGTGTTTTACGATTAATTTGCTTCTTATAACGCTAAAAAAAATTGAGAATGGTTATTATTTTATTCTAAAAACCATTTTTTTTTTTCAAACTTACACAATTTCTCTTCATTACTGAAATTTGTCCTACAGAAAAGTACTTTGTGTACGGCTGCTTCAAAGATGCCAATAAATTTTTTTTTTTTTGTGAAAAGTTGCTGTATATCACCAATATTGAAGTTACATGTTTAATTTATAACTATCAAATTATCCATTAAGTGATTACACCATCAACTGTTTACTCGCACTGAACATTTAACAATGACATACACATATCCTTATTTATCTTATAAAAATAAACACATACAGATTTTTTAATTTCTTAAAGATAATCAAACATCTTTAACTGAAAAACTACTACTTTAAAAATACCAAGTAACTGAAAAACCATTCACCTAAAGTTGATAAATTTTTCAAATTAAACTAGACAGTAACGAAGAGATTTTTAGTTTTATGTTTTACACAAAATTACTAATTATATCAAATTTTGGAAGTTACGATCAGTTTTTGGAAGTTAATTTCGGAGAAACAAAGTAGGAGGGGATAAAATACATCGCTATGATTTCTTTTACAATATTTATAAAGTAGGCAATAAGTTTAAAACTCAATATCGAAGATACAAAGCAATTAGTTTAATAATTCAATTGATACCTTCTTCTAACAAATAACCAATATGCTGATCAGTTTTAAAACGATAAAAATTCAACTAAAAAAAAAAAAAAATTAATATAATAATCACATTCAAAAGACCGAGAAACATTACAGCACAACAACAAAGTGATGGAGAAGTAAATATACCGGAATCGGTTGATAATAACTATGTTTTAAGTCTATACTCAAAAATTAAATTACAGAAATTACTATATATTAGTTAATTACAGTTTTAAACACCCATTTACTTTCGTTATAATAGAGGTACATAATAACTTTATTTCAGTTATACTAAAAAAACCATTATTAAGACAACAATTAAAGAAGTGATATGAAAATACTACTATGGAAATAATAAGTACGGTATACTTAAATAACAGAACTAATTTTAAGCATTTTCACGGGTAACAATTTAACCATTTCAACGCAAACAGATAATTCCATAGCAATATGCTGTTTAGCATTTTCATTCACCTCACAGTAGTCTACAACCATCTGAAAGAGAAAATAAAACTGTTAATCATAAAGTACTATTGCTTCATAAATCAAATTTACATTCTTAATTCGATACAAAAGAATCCACCACCCTCTATCTGAATTTTATCTTTTTCAATGCAATTATGTAACCCTTAATATGTATGTATTATGTAATGTTCACCTTAAATGCATCGCTTAACCACAGATAAGCCATAAATTCATAAGAGAGAATTTAACCTGCAAATGGTGAACGTATCGCTTCTAAAATGCCAAATAATTTTGCATGATATATATATAGCCAGTTTCCTAAATTTATGGCATTTTAATGATATTTACCCTAATCAGGCTTATTATATACCAAGTTAAACAGTAAACTTCAAACAATATTGCTAAGTTAATATTTTTGATCACTAACGTAAAGTAATAATTTAGTAAAATAAAGAATAAGGAACATAATCTTGAAGAGGAAAACCTGTTTTTTTACCACATGTTTCTCAAACAAGTGAATAATTACACTTATTCTGAGATATATATATATATATATATAATAGAACATTTTATTCTAAGAAAAACTGTTTTTGTTTCATTACTTTACATGCAGTAGAAATGAAAATATGAAATGTAAATATAATCACCAAAAATGACTATTTCTCTCTGAGAGAATTTATTTTATCAAGTTTCATTATTTACAGAGTACTTCCTAATCTCTAACTATAAGTGATCATTACAAAACAATTTATATATAAAAAAGCCCAATTTGTAAGAATAATTTTAATTTTTATGTCTTTTCCTTGGACCTGGTCTAAAATAGATGAAGATCAACAACTCAATATTACAGGTTATGAATGACCGCTGCAGAGTTATGTACGTTTGTTCAAAACATAGGTTCAGTTTATACTAAGATTACATAATACATTTTTATAAAACTTTTTAACAGAAATTCTAACCTATAACTAGAAATAAGCAAGATACTTTAAATAAACACAAAATGAACTGCAAACACGACACAGCAAAGTAAACAATGACAGCATACACGCAATTACTACCTCGTTGCAGTAGAAAATAGAGCGTTCCCAGTGGAAATAAAGTAAAATATGAGAAAGAAAGGAATTTTATGTTTAAAATGATACTACGGTTAAGAAGATTGGCTAACTTGTTAATTCAAAACATGGGTGGGATCATCCGTCAGGAAAATCGACAGTTGCAATTTATAGGCCATATACCTGTTGATTTAATCGACACTTACCGCTTCTAGGGTTAAAGAAAAATAAAAACAGAAAATACATAAACATAATTAACAAAAAAAAAAGAAGAAAGTAATATTAAACAATCAACTTCTGTTACGTTAATTTCTTCTTCCTTGTGCTTCTTTTAATGTACTGGATTATCAAAAACGGTTAGCGATCGCCTTCTTAATAAAGTTCAGCTGGACCGGTTATAACTTAATGCTATCAACTGTCTCCAGCCATCCTCTACTTTTCAGTTGTAATTAAGTGTACCCCGAATAGCCTGGCTATAGAAGGGATGAAACATAAATGCAACTTGAACAACAATACATGGCAGAGGATGCACATAAACACCCTCAGTTGTAATTAACAATATATCCTGACCCATAACGTAGGAATGTAACAAGTTACAGATCAAGGAACGTAGCTATTCAAAGGCTTAAATCGACAAAACTTTATATATGCATACTTCAAGAATATAATATGAATTCTACTAAACAAACTATACTACTTCTACCTTAAAAAACTGAAGCTACTGTGTCAAATGTAAAGGCCAGTTATTATTAGAAATAAAGCAAAGAAAAATTACAATTAATTCAGAATTAATTGATAAAAAAAAAAACATTTTTTTACGTACATTTCACCTTTGCACTCTTAATTTTTTTAAATTCTGAAATGGGCAGTTATCGTTACGTAAAATATTGTAAATACAAGCCTAAACACCACCTAATAAATAAAAAAAATAGGATTGTAAAGCAGTCTTGTCTTACTTTAAAACAAGGTGATGAAAGGATGTGTAGGGTTGTCACAACATATAGAACATTTACACTAGAGCAGAATTTTAAAAATAAAACTGTTAATTTGTTTAATAAACCAAAGAAATGATTTTCAGAATAAAATTGACTTTGAATAGTTAAACAAATTTAATTATACTCTTTAAAGTACAAGGATAAACATGTGATTTTTTAAATTTATCCTTAAGCAAACGCCCAAAGAATAGCATTAATTAGACAAAGCTGTCAGTTATATTAGACAACTGCTCTAATTATATTGCATCTTACCAGTTAACAGTTATGAAAAAAAAAAATCAGTTAATATGCACCAAGGTAATAAATTATCTTCAATTTACTTTACAGCTCTTTCCTTACTGCTAAAGATTCTGTATACCTGTAAGTAACTATGTGTACATAATTTGGCAAAACCCATTTCAATAACAGCATTATAATGAACAAATAAAGCTCGGTTTTTCAATAAAAATTTTGTATATTAACACTCTTTGGATTCAATGGCAATAGAAATCATGTTTTCACTCTTTTAACAAGTCAGATTAAATTTTAATATAAGGAATAAGCTCCCCCTCTCACCAGATATACAAGAAAATTAGTACACCTCTTAATAAACTCACAATATCTTCATTTTTTTCATTCATCGCTGTAGATCTGTAAAATTCATACTATTGCCAATTTCATCAACCTTTTAACTTATTGAATTATATCGTGAAATCAAATTGCAAGCTGAACTTCTTCAGAATTGACAACCCTGTTTGTCGCAGTTAAAACATCGTCGCAGGAAGCGAATGATATCAGAGTATTAATTTCTCGAACGTGGTACCGCTGATATGTTAATCAATTAAATAATATTAACTATTAAAAATCCACTTTACCAGCACATTACACTAGATCTTTCAGTTTACTTGAAAGCTAATAGTAACTCACAAGTATACAAGGTCCTATAAGATATACTGCAAATATACGTTATTTTCAGTATACCGTTAGGACTGGAGAATCACGATTGTTTTTACATTTTAATTTTTTTGATTTCACTGTAATATTTTTTAACTTTTGATGATGACTTACAAGTAAGCTGAAAGATCTGGGGTTTATTTCAATGTGCCGCGACAAGGTGGATTTTTAATCGTTAATATTATTTAATTGAAATCTGAATACTAACACAAAATGTCCTTTGGTCAATTAATATAATAGCTGCTGATCTGATTAACTGTTAATCACTTTTTTATTAACTAAACCTTAACTTTTGGAAAATACTCGAGAATTATTTTTATTACCTTTTCAAGTTTTTAATAAAGGTGAAGATGATATTAAGCATTCATTACAAGAAGTTATTATTAATATAAAATAACGTTATAATGCACTTAACAACAGCTATAAATGTTGAAAATAAAACAAAGTAATATTGAAAAATTATTTATATTCATTTAATTTAAGTAATAAATAACAAAAAAAAATCACTTGCCTTATAATGTTCATAACTTTTCTTAGTGTTTTGCAACTGAACAGCTTTGTCTGGTGACACAAGTTTGCTATATAACCTGCCCAAGTAAAAATAAGAAATTAAAGCAGCATGTTCCAAATCGGCACTGAACTCTTTTGGAAACTCTTTCGTCCTAAAAAAAAAAAAAAAGGAAGTAATAATAAACATATAAATTAAAACTAAAGTATTAAACAAAATTTATTTACTTATGAATAAAAAGCCAAAGCCAAATGCTATAGTCTCTCGAAATAAACTACCTTTCAGTTTTAGTTCCTTAAAAAATTTTAACACAATTAAAAGACTATAAAATTTGTGTCTTAAGAATTTAAGAAGTACTTACAAGTTAAACGGATTAAAATGGGAAAGCTACAAGTGGTTTTAGTAATTTATTAAAAGTATATAAATTTTATATTTTATAAACATTTGAGGGATATCTCTAAAGACCGCTGGGAAATTTCTCTTCTTAAGGCTGGCAAACCTGTGTTGTTTCAGGCCACGCTACAAAAGTACACACTGCATGTCGTCTGTAAGTTGTCGAATAGCAGTATCTCTGACTATGTGTAAATTATTATGTTATAAAGTGAATAGGAAAATTGATATTGCCGCCCAACTGTGATATGACGTGGAGTCATATGATTTTTAACCCATTAAAACGTTAAGCCGGCTGAAATTCATAAGCAGTTGGTTGTCGAGTACGATGATAATGTAATGAATGAAAGAAACCTTCAAAAATAATATGAATGGTTTAGAAGAACCACAATTAATGTGCATGATGAACGTTTGGGAGACGCCCTCGATAATCACCGAGAACTTGTTGAAACATATCGATGATGAAATCAGAAAAGATCGTTGCTGAATGATTTGCCTTCTTTTTCCTGATGCTTCAAGAGTTGTTATTGGTTGCATTGTTCATGACCATTTAGGCTTCAGAAAGGTTTATGCATATTAGGTGCCATACATCTTAACAGAATGTCACAAAAAAACTCTGAATGGGATCTGCTTTGGTATTTTTGATCCGCTGCATAGAAAAAGGTGATGAGTTCCTTAATTCTCCTTAGTTCCTTAATTGTACCAACGAAGAAACATGGATTTCGTATTGCACACCAGAGAGAAAACTGTAATCAAGTGAATGGCTTCATCCTAAATCACCAACCAGACCAACAAGGTCAGGCCACAGGCATTTGGATGGGGAAACTGATGCAGTCTTCTGGGATAGGTTTGGAATACTGTTGAATGATTTCACGCCATGTATAACGACTATAAATGTAGAAGCCTACTGCAAAACTTTGTAAGTTATAGCATGCCATTCAAAATTTATAAGTGATGTGAGCGACTGACCGACAGCATCATCCTAGTGCATGATAATACACGTCCACATGTTGCAAGTCCAACATGTGATTTACTGAGAACATTTGGATGGGAAATTTACGATCACCCACCATATAGTCTGGACTCTTTCTGATTACCATTTGTTTGGGGAATTTAAGGAATTTTTTTAATGATAAGCAATTCACAGGTGATGAATTTAAAAATGCTGTTAGTCAGTGATTAACTGGACTGGAATCAGAAAAATATGAAGAAGATATACTGAAGCTGCTACAATAAATGTTTTAATTCATGTGTTGATTAGATAGAGAAGTAGTATATTGTATGTGAGTTAAGAGGAACAATAAATATTTATAAAGTTTTCAGAGTAAACTTTTTTACAATGAAACAGTCTTTACATTAGGCAGATATCCTAAAGAAATTTACAAACATAACTACATATATTACTTTATTCTTTTAGTCTAAAGATATGTATGAAAAGCTACTTTGCTATGTCAAGACAGTAACTACAGCAGCTGAACTTTAGTATCTTAAATGTCAAAATATTACGGCCTTCTTAGGTCTCTTAATCTTACATCACCAACTTTTTTCTCCAGGAGCTTTTGTGCAATAATAAAAATTCTATGACCATTCAAAAAATGAAATCAACATAAAAAAGAAATTTTAAAAATTATAATATAGTTATAATTTTAAATTATAATTATAGGTATCCAACGATTCACAGTGAATACCTGTGTAATGGCAGTAGTTTAACTGAAACAAGATTTTTAATTTTTACCTGATAATTTTACTGATTAAAGAATTAATTTCCTGGTACATTTTACTCTACTCTATTGATCAATTAGATAAAGAATAAAAAAGGTTAGCTTTATCCTGTAAGCATTTCTGTCATTAGTTTGGCTTTTACTGGAACCACCAAATCGGCAAGTCCTTGGGACAATTGAACAGGCACACAGGATCATTATCTTGCTAAAGTTACAATACACAAGTCCTCTGCCTATTACCAGCAGGTGAAAGCATGGCATCACAAATGCAGGGCCTGACCCGACTCCCAAAGCTTTTGCCCAAAAAAGAAATACAATTTAAGAGAAAAGGAACAATCAACTGACAGATGAAATGCCTTTGATCACAGAAATATACTGCGTTGATCGGGATTTTTTTTTTACAGTCAAGACAAAGCAGAACTATTATTCATAATAGTGAAATATATTTTTGCGTGTTTTTAAATACATTCAAGATATTTTCAAAAATATATTCAAAAACTCTTCAATATTTAAATAAAGTAGGCAAATAAATTACAATTTATTAATCATGCTTTGGTGATTAATAATAATAAATAATAAAGCTGCTGATACATAAAATTAAAAATATGAGGGTCATCCGGAAAGTAAAACACCTTTTTTTTATTTTGAAGTTTTTTTATTATAGCGAAACAAAACTTTCCAAACCCTCATATATCACAACAAATGATACAGCTGAAAATTATATACAGTAGGCAAGCCTACAATAAACAGACAGCCAATCAGACTTTATACAATTCCAAAAAACTATTTTTAATATATGAAAATGAACTTCTATCAAGCAAAAATCAATTTTAAACTACATCTCTTACTTACTTAACATCTTTCAGAAGGTCAAGAAAGCTGTTGTACGCATTAATTGCTCTGCTGGCAAGAACATTAATTTTCTTTAATGCATGAGCAGTAGGTCGTTCAGGATTATCTTGTATTCTCTGGACTTTAGCATCAAGGAGAGTCGAATAAGTTTCACCTAATTCAAACCATAATTCACGACACGCACACAAATAGTAAGTCGGGTTCAGTTCACCAACAATATCTTCCAATAAATTTATTCGCTTTTTATGAAGTTTACATTGCCTGTAAATGAAGTTTTAGGATAAAGTTATGATTTAAAAATTCAATATATATATGTTATAACTGCTATAAACTTTTATAAAATTTGATAAAAACAACTGTGTTGCTTCCAAACTTAAGTTTAATGAATAACTCGCCTCTTAAGTGATCAAAAAAAAGGTCTAATGGAGCAAAGTCCCAACTGTATAAGAGATGTGGCAAAATTAATTTCTTTGGTTTTGTTTTGACTACTGACTTCACATTAGTGAGAGAGCTTTATCATGAGACAGACCTGCAACATTTTTTCTAACAATCCATTATTTTCAATCGCAAAATACTGCTATTATGAACAAATTTTGCAATAATTTAATTCATAATGAAAATAAAACAAACTGTATTTACATTTAATTTAACATAATTTCTTAAATAGTGTCAAAGTTTATTTCTTTAACATCTCCTTGTAAAGTCTAATCGAATTTATCAGTAATACTAGTTTGGAATGTTTTTAATAAAACCAATAAATTTGTAAAAATTAACATAAATGTCAACAGGCCCCCTTGCAATTACCATATTTATTCAAATAAGATGCACACCCAAAAAATAATGGTGTAGTTTTTGAGAAAAAAGTTAACACATAAGATTTTCAATTGACTGAAATCAAATACTAATATATGTAATTTAAAATTAAATTTTCATTAAATACAATATTATATATGAAAATACAAATAGGCTAGCAGAAACATCTGAAAAAAAAAGAAACCAAAGTCTATTATTTTCAAAGACAAGCAAGTTGAAACAATAATAAAATAAATCTGAAGGACTCTTAGCCGTTTTTTTTTTATCGTCATTGCTATTTGAATCTCTGACTTCAGAAGGGGCATGATTGTCTTCGTCATCCCATAAGACAGAGTTTTCACTTCCATTTAGGTAGTTAGAAATGTAGTTTCTTAAAACTCTTCACAACCAAATTCCACTCACAAATTAACATCAAATTTGGCTTTTTCAGTCTTCCTTTAGGACTCATTTCATGATGGACTGAAGTTGGAATCCACTCTAATAAAAATATTTCAAATTGGCCTTGAAAGGCCTTGACAGAGTTTTCACTTCCATTTAGGTAGTTAGAAATGTAGTTTCTTAAAACTCTTCACAACCAAATTCCACTCACAA
>JAAAKQ030513754.1:9201-19490 GCA_010016005.3 Zanna intricata
AATTTTTTGTAAAGGAACTTAACAAAATATTACACATAGCCAAACAGACTTTTCTCTTATATTTGAAGGTTATTTTATTTTAAAGATTGTAACTATAAAAAATAGAAAATAAATAAAAAATTATAAAAATAATAAAATAAAGAAAAAAGAGAGACGCAATTCAAAACATTAAATTAAATTTTTTTTTAAATACAAGAAGATTTTTCAATAATTTATTAAAATAAAACAAATTTTATTCAAGTTTTTCCTATAACATAATTTCAAATTTGTTTACAACAACGCTACTACATTAAAATCTAACATAAAATTGATTCTTGCGTATAATCAGTATCATTATCAGATGCCTGTTGGCATGTTTCTAGCACCATTTCTTTCTTTTTCTGTTTAACCTCCGAAACCACAAGTTATTACTTCAGAGGATGAATGTGGATGATATGTATGAATGTAAATGAAGTGTAGTATAGTCTCAGTTCGACCGTTTTTAAGATGTGTGGTTAATTGAAACCAGCCATCAAGAACAACGGTATCCATGATCTAGTATTTAAATTCGTATAAAGTAACTAGGATTTGAACCTTAGAAATCTAGACTTTGAGATCAACTGATTTGCTATAATGAGATCATCACTAGACCAACCCAATGAATCCCTGGCACCGCTTACTCTATCTGTATTCTGACTCTATCTGTTCGTCTCATCATAACCTTTACTACCATTTATGATATTTATTAACTTCAGCCTTTCCCTTCTTTTTTTTTATCTTCAACGGATCCTTCAAGAACTGTATTTATTATTTCTTTTTCCTTAATTTTATGCCCAAATCAGTTTCCTTTCTTCCTTCTGATAGTGGCCAATATTTTTTTGTCTTAGTATTATTAATAATAGTCTAACAATTTCGTCTTCTCCATTCTCCCCCTGACCCCTCATCTCAAAACCTTGGAACTTAACTTTTTATTCCCCCCCCCCAATGTCTATGTTTCTCTACCGTAAAAAAGTATAATCCAAACATAGCATTTTATAACTCTATTCCTCAAGTTGAGTTCTATAATGCTGTAGAGTATGTTTTTCTTTCTAAAAATTTCCTTTTTTATTGTAATTTAATTCTTAATCTCTATAGTATCACTCTTAAAAAGAAAAGAAATTGGATAAAGAAACGTGGTAATAAATCTCCGAAATTATCGGGTAATTTTCCAGAGTTTGAAAATTCATCCCTCCCCAAATATAAAGTTAAACTTATTATTACATTTTAGTTTTTTTAAATAAATTCCTGAAAAAAGAATTTTAATTAAAAATATTTTAATTTTTTTATTATCAATTCTCTAAATATATGCTTTAGACTCGAACATAGAAGTACGACATGGAAAATGCTTGATCGGGATTCTAACCCAGGATCTTTCTGATAAAAGATGAAAACGCTATCACTCCACGACAGAGGTCGCCAATAGTAAGTATGTATGAAGAAGATAATCGTTCCTATAAGTAACTCATTCACATTGTTTAGCACAGCTGTGATGTAAAAATTCATTTTCGCAGAAAAAACATTGATACCTCCCACATATGGAGAAGGTTGGGAGTACTGCATGATCACACTCATAAAGAATCTTTGGATCAGTAACTTTAAAACAATAAAGTAAAGTAAACCGATAAATAAATATTTGTTGTTTCTCTCCATTATATAAAAAATCTGCCTCAGAATTTATCTGAACGGTTAAATCAAGTTTGAATCCCGGTTAAGCATGGCATTTTTATACGGAAAATATTTTATTTATTAAATAATCCATTTCAAAATCATATATAGAAAATTCAAACCTTCTATGTATGCTTCGACCTTGACAGAATTTTAATTCAAATACATTTAAAATATTTGCTGGTTCTTAAAATGTTAATGACTAATATTTTTATTCGAAATCGGTCAAGTAAATTATAAAATACAAATTTTAAATCAGTTTAAGATAAATAATTTAGTAAACAATTTAATAAATCGGACTTCCACAGACATTCTTTCATATTTCACTATCTGGTACGAATATAACCTACCTTACGTAAAAATTAATAACCGGTTGTATATAGAAATATTTTAATTAAGTTTCGAGCGTTAATATAAAATTCTTTAATGATTTAGAAGAAAACTAATAAAGAGAGATCGGGTACCAGGTTATCCGCTTCTGCAGGGATACAAAGTAGAAATTAGAATCCGAAAGGTATAATTCTTTGTTTCCTCCTCTAACAATTTCAGTAATATCGCAGCTGTATGTTTATTGAATTCAATACATAAAAGACGATTTGTTCACAATTTTTTTTCTTTTTTCTGTCTAGCCTCCGATATCACAGTAGGTATTATTTCAGAGGATGAATGAGGATATATATGAATCTTGTATAGCCTCAGGTCAAGCATTCCTGAGATGTGTGGTTAATTGAAATCCAATCAACGAAGAACAACGGTATCTAGTATTCATATCCGTAACGGCCTTTACTAGGATTTGCACCTTAGAACTCTCGACTACAAAATCAGAGATGACGGGTTAAGACTATCCTGATGAGTTAGTTTACAAAAAATGTTAATAATATATCTAATAAAA
Source organism: Zanna intricata (assembly GCA_010016005.3). Taxonomy (NCBI): domain Eukaryota; kingdom Metazoa; phylum Arthropoda; class Insecta; order Hemiptera; family Fulgoridae; genus Zanna; species Zanna intricata. The sequence goes on from JAAAKQ030513754.1 coordinate 11,777, forward strand.
CACTCAATAGAAGTAATATTTACGAAGTTATTAATGATTAAAAAATTTTAATGGCCACCATTTTAAAATTTTCAAAGGTAAAAATTTCAAACGTATTTAAATTATAAATGTTGTTGGATACATATCAACCAAATTTCATTAAAAAATTTCAATTCGTTCTTAAGATACTTTTATTAAATCCTTAAGATTGGCTGACATCTCCTAAGACACGTCGTGTACCTCTTCCCACGGGAGAAGTCGAATTGGGGGCAGTGGGTAAATTAAATGAGGTAGGGGATTACACAGGAATTTGTTTATTCTGATGTCCTGAATCAGTACCTTAAGTTTGTGCAACACCTCCTGGGACATCATGTCGGTGGTGGGAGTGATGTATAATGTTATATACACTTGTTTTATTTTTATGAAAACTTTTATTTGGTATCTCGTTTATTACTTTGCAATAATTTTTCGTTTATTTTTACTGGATAAAACAGCATTCATTTTCATAAATTCTTAAAAAGTTAAAATGATCTAAAATCTCGTTTTTACTGTGTAATAAAGACAAATCCTTTGATATATATTTAAAAGAAAATTCAGTGGAGTAATTTTGTGGTTATATGACAAACTAATAAACATCTACTCAGGATTAGTAATATTAAGGGTAAAGTCAAGTAGATGGTTGATAAATAAATAATTCTTATAATGAAATAGACTCAGATCGGTTAATTATTTTAATTAAATTAAATCAATTGATTTTTCTTCAATCAACGAATTAATTTTAATATTAAATTTATTGAAAGGAAGGCTTGCTGAGTAAATAAAAATGTAATTATAAATATAATGTACTAAGTCGATTAATTAACAAAATCCATTATGATAAAGTGCACTCAGTGATTAAAGGCCATTAATGTCTGACAAGCCAGTAATTTGTTTGCCTAAGTTGTGAGTTTCATCAAGAGGTAATAAGGAGTGAATTGGTGAATAACATAAATTTAGCTGCTTGTAACCCAGCAATGTTTCCTCTCATACCTCTATTCAGTTCTGTTTTAACTCTTATGCTCATTTTGATTTGAATGAACTCAGAAATTTTGTCGGGTCGGTCTGCTTTGCATTTGACGTATGTCACATGTTAATGTTAGTTGCGGTTAATAATTTTAGAAACTTAGAAATAATTATAAGTCAATCTTTTATTGAATAACCTACATATATGAAATAAATTTAATAGATTATAAATTCAAACACGCCAACCTATGTTCTCATTTAAACTCTTAAGTAAATTGAAATATATAAGTATAAAAATAAATCTGATGTATGTGGATTAAAAAATACGACACTGTAATTTCGAGTATTTGCTGCTTACAAACACAATGACTCAGACTCCCTTTGAAAAAAAAAATTATTTAAAAGGAAATTATACTTCTTTTTTTAACTTCAAATTTTTAATATTAATTCATTTCATCGCGAAAAGCGTACAAACAATAAGAAAAAAATTGCAACTAATTAGGTATTACATCTTAAAAAAATGAACGTAAACACAAATAAATATGGTTAAATAATAATTATTATAATTATTATTATTATAACTTACGTAATAATCTTAAATCTGACAAAAAAAAATTATTAAATTCTAGGCAAAACATCAAAATTTTCACGTTCAAACAAAATTTTTTTTGTACAAAATGATTGTAAAACTAGTATATAGGTATGTGGAATTCAACTACGAACAAAAAATTCTAATATTAAATAGTTTTAAAAAAACAGAAAACTGTTTGGTTGGTGGTACCATGGTTTAAAATATCGATTTTTAATTTTGTTAAATTTTTTTTGAATCAACTATTGATAATAGTAGTGCAATAAAATTTCATCATATTTCACTTCCATATTCAAAAAATAAATTTTTAGGCCATTTTTTATTGGTTGTTTATTTTTCAGTGAAATGCTTTTGTAGTTTCCACTATTTAACATAGTAAAAGTAGAAAAATAAAAATAATGTCAGGATGTGAGGATGTGAGGATCAGGAGTGCCCGTGCATCATCATCGCCACCCATCCGAGCAAGCTCGTTCAAATGACGACTCAGCAGATGGCTATCCGTTCCCTCTTCCCACTCCATTCTGGTTCTCCACCACACTATTGTGGACATTGTGGTCCATCTTTGTTGTTCTTCAATTCTACAACAATCATTCACTCATTCATAATTCTTCATCCACACAACACTGGTTTTTTTTTCATGTATGTATGGGTGTTCGTGTATGCGTTTATTCACGTCAAGGGCTCAGGAGTCCACGTGTGTCCTCATCGCCGCCCATGCCCGCAAGCAGGGACGCGCGGCTAATCAGCAGGAGGCTGACCTTCCCCCCCTCCGACTCGTCGGTATATGTGTACAAGTGTCGCTGTCGACGGTTCAAGTATCCTGCGTCATCATCGCCACCCATCTCCACTGTACATACTGATATACGAATATTACACCCTCCCGCCCTTTTTTGTTTTTTAGGGTCCCTGTATTATGAAACGTCGAGAAATGAAAAAAATCCACGTATGACTATCTAATATTAATTTTAAAGTTAAATTACTGAAAACGAGGATAATAAATATTTTTCTTTAAAATAACTAAAATAGTTCCCACAAAAAAGTTACAGAAACATACAAATGTTATTATTTTTTTGTTTTACGAAAATAGTTTACAGATAACTATCTTATGAGTTGGTAGGCATGTACCGTAATTTTATGTAGTTATTGCTCAACTATATGCTGTGTAAATAATTAAAAGTAAATCCTATCAACTTCTATGATAAGTTTTCTATTATAATGTTATCTTTAAAATTCATACAAAACTAAAGAAAAGGTATTTGATTCAATAGCTTTATTTAAATTCGTATGGATTGAGTCCTTGGTTTAAAAACTATATTCATTGTTTCTTTGAGACTATCACGATGCATAACTGTTTTACAGAAATTTTAGCGATGAATTTTTTTTTTAAATGTACAAAGAAATTTATACAATTGAATTCATAATAATATTCTACATCCTTTTATAAAAAATAATTTTTTTAAATTTACTTATAGATGCATTTAACAAAAAAAAAAAAAAAGAAAAGAAAAAAGGATAAATAATAAACATAACACAAAATGAAATCCTTTTTCCTTTTAGTAAAATGTTTTTCCTTTTTTACATTTCAACGCTCAGGATAAATTTTAACAAAAACTTTTAAATGTGGAAAATAAAACTAGAAACCGCTCTCGTAGAAAGTTTTTTTTTTTTAAATTTTATTTAGAATACAGAACAGAGGTTCTAGTAACCTACTATAATAAGTGCTTATAATGGTTTATTAACTGAAAATAATTTCAGCTAAAAAATTTCAACAATGAAATTAAAATTTAAAACAATTTGTTAACAATATTCGTACCAAAATTTAAAAAAAAATATTAAATAGAATTTCATTTTCCATCTTAAAGGACATTTCATTTGTTTGTGATTAACTCGCAATCGCTGAATATATTATATGATTTCAATGGTGGAGAAAGTTAAGAAAATTGAAGTAAAATAAAAAAAATAATCGTACAAGTGTATTATTTTTTTTATTTAATGGATAGATTGACGGTTCTCTTTAAGATAAAAAATCATTTGTTTCTGTATGATAACGCTGTTTGTTTTTTTAACGTATCGTAATAATTTATTCACAACTACACACTTGTACATCGTAAACTCTAGGGAATATTTATTAATTATTTATTTATATAAACTCCACCGCAGACATAAGAATATGGGAAAATTTAATGAAACATAATGCAATAATTTCAATTTCAACATAATTCAATTTCACATCGTTAATTATTTCAGTCCAATACAGCCTGAACAGATGCATTTATCTCTTTCACTTTTGACCTTTATATATATCATATGAACTCGTCTCAAGGTTTAATAACCATCCTACACATTATTAATTAATTACAACTTTCCTATTTAATTAACGCAGTATAAAAATATATCTTTCTATATTTATATTCTACGTATGTATATTGTTTATTTTAAACAAATTTATCCGTATATTGATATATAAATAACATTTTTGTTTCTTTGCTGAGAACATACTAGCGGTGGTTCCAGCTGCTGTGTGGGGTGCTTAAAAAAAAGATACTCCTTATACAGATATGAACACAGGGAAATAAACGAACGAGTGAAAAATTAAACACAAACATAAAAAAAGGCGAAAAATAAGCGAATATATGTAAATGCAAAAAACCGAAATACAACAAACAGTTATAGTATTGAAATAACAGTAAATAAGTAGCAACCATAGAAACAGGTAATTGCACAAGGTAAAAAAATATCAAAAACAAAAAAAAATAATGAAGAAAATTAAGTATCTTCAAAAACCATCACTAAGGTCCACCATATTTAACTCTTTTCAGTTGCCTAATGTCATCACTGTTTAGCAGATGCAAATAAAGGGTATTTACATGTGTATTTGGCATATCTGTGTATTTAGAACTGAAACTTCAATATCATTCCGAACATAAGGAATCCCCAGGTATTAATGAATTTCAGAATTCTTAATGAACCAAGGCGGTTGGGTTGCTTTCCTCAAAATCTTATTCTGCGATCTTTGGTCTTTTTAATATTGCTGTCATTAGTTATCCCTTAGAGGTGAATCTCATACGTCCACATCGATTCAAGGTCTTAGAAAGACAAACTATCTTGACTAATTTCTAACCAATCTGTTTCTTCTTCTCCAGAACTTGTCACTCCATATCATAGTCGCTCAAGGTGTAAGATACATTAATTGTATGAGATGTTATGTTTTAAATGTTTAAAAAATATAAATAATTTGGACGATTTTTCTTCCGTTTTCTAATACGTTTTCTTGAAAATAAGCTAAAATAAAAAATTTTTAAATATTCATAATCAAATAATTAAAAAATTTAAAATCACTTACTAGTAACACAAGTTTTATTATTTGTGAATATATAAATCCACATTACAGGTTGGGTTTTCTAAAGTTGCTTCTCTGCTTTGTAAAACAAACAAAAATAGTGCTGACAATAAAAGCAGGTTTTGGATAAAACTTATTATTTGCCTCTTTCCAAGCTAGAAAACCGTTGTCATCCACCATGAGTATTCTCAACGCACCCAGGCATAACTGCATTATTGAGGGGTGAGGAATTCACTAGTTGTAGTTTATAGCAGTCGAAGACCAGTAAAAAATTAATCTGACTTGAGTTACAAATCTTAAGTTTTGACTGAATAAGACTGAGTAATTGTTTTATTGCTAAAATTGCTAAACAGACTTAATTAAAGCCTCAATATAATTTCTTCAAATACTGCTTCTGCTTCTGTAACAATTAATAATTGTACCAAAGTTTTAACTTTCTTGGACACGCTGGAATTTTTCAATTTTTAAATGATAGAAATAAAAAATCTATTCATATGATTTATTTTTACATTTAACTGAAATATTAAATTTATTTCTTTATCTTTTCAAAACACATAAAATTAAGGTAAGTAATCTCTAAAATCCTAATATTTATGAATTTGTTCCGGTATTACATAAAAATAGATAAAATTAAAATATTGACTACAATTTAACTAAAAATATAGTTACAGCGTACTTAAGAGTATCTTGACGAAAAAAGAATATGATTAATACCCAAAAAAATTCAATTCAAATTTTTTAGGAAACATTTTTTCCTGATATTATATCAGAGCTCCGATAATATTTTAAAATGCTTATTTATTTGTATTTTTAAAAGATTTTCTTTCCGACCATAAATACAGGAACAAATTTAAAAGATAAAAAAAAAAATACGAAGAAAATTTTCTGGGACACTTTATTAAATGTTTGAATAAAAATATTTAATACTCTTGACAGAATTATCTTTTGTCGTTAATTTACTAAGGATATAACTAAAATTATAACTACCATTGGGAATAGGTTTTGTAAAAATATATCATTGAAAAATAATAAGTAAAAAGAAAGAATGAAAATTGTAGGTAGAAAATTATTTTTCTGAACTTCTAGCAGAGGTTTCTTCCAGGTTAATAAAAATATACTTTTGACAGTTTAGCTGTAGGGCTATATAGTTAATGTATAAGAATGTTAATTTGAATACGAGTTGCATATGAAAATATCATTAAGTGTATAGACTAAATTTACAGGTCAATTATTACAATAATAATTACATATTTCTCAAAATAATCGTAAATAATTTTTGTGAATATAAGAATATTTACACTTACCAACATTATGTAAAATTATAAAGTCAAATTTAGCAATATTGTTTTGGCATTACAAATGCTATTATCAATTTAATATCTAGAGTGTCTTTGGCAGGCTGTGATAGAGGGTGACTGTGGTTGAATATTACAGAGTACGTTGTTAAAGGAGGGATTCGAGAAGGGGGTTGAAAGCAAATTCATCAGTGCGCCTTGCTAAAGGATAAAGAGAGATATTTGAAACGCGAGTGAGAAGCAGCGATAGAGTTGATGAATCGAGGAAGGAGGTTGTAGGAAGGAAAGCAGGAAGGAAGGAAGGAAGGAAAGAGGGTGTAAAGCAGCGGAAGTGAAATAGGGAAGGGTGTTGTAATGTTTATTCCGAACAATCCATGGCAATGGCAATTTGCATGGAATAGAAGATAGTGTGCGAGAGAATAGAACAGATAGATGGTAAAGGAAGACGAAGACGGGATGGAATGTTTGAAGACGATCCGAAGTGAGTTTGCAAGAGAGAGATATGCGTGGGAACTGAAACGTCTTGTCCCGAACGAAGATTACATCCTCAGAAGCTTACAAAAGTTTGGACTGTTTTGGCGTTCTCGGTTCTCCACTTTACTAGTCTATATACAGACTATTCATCAAGTTATGCATGTTTTAATCCAACCAACACCTCCGGATGCGACCTGAATTAGCATACCACTAACACTAACATATTTCCACCCCTTTCATACTCTCGTTCATAATATGCGCTGCCACTGCTGTACATCGCAGTATAAGTCTGCTACCTGATGATGTAGACAAAGTTTCTCTTATTACCATATATTATACGATTAACAACAGATGAAAAGTTTAATATAGAGTACCGTATTCTAAAGTATCGTTATTTATTTAGAAAATTTTTCTTATCAATGAAATATGTTCGATCGTATTTTAACGTATGATGTTAATCTTCAATTCTTAAACGAAAGTTAACATATAGTGTTAAAAATCCAGGATTTGTAACATTGAATGTGTAATTCTTTATAGGATGTTAATAAACTTAAGATTAATTTTAATTAATTTTTATCAAGTAAAAAATAATGTTTTAAAAATGTACAAACCGAATTACAAGACCAGACCAACTACAAAAATAATAGAAAAATAAATGAAAATAACGACACGAAAGTGTTCCGTACATCCAAGCACTCAGCTATGATGTACAAGCAAACAATCCAATGCACCATGTTTATGATGTCATTTCCAAAATAACTTTCCTCATTTTTATGTACTACTATAATTATTTATAAAAATTTAGTAATCTAAAATTAATTAAAATTAATAAAAATGTATTTAAAAAATTAAAATAGATATTGGTATACACGAAAAACATTAGTGTATGTCTTTCCTGGCATTGATTATTTGTTCTTATACGGTGGAAAAATTATAAATGATAAAAGTTATTTAAAATTATTTTTTGGGGTTGGGGTAATTTATGAAGTTTAATTGTAAAATTATCATTACCTGTTTAAATAAACTCCAAAAAAA
>JAAAKQ030513776.1:0-19488 GCA_010016005.3 Zanna intricata
TATCCCATCTATCCCAGGAGCCTTTCTGCCATTCAAATCTTTTAATGCTCTATTAAATTCAGATCTCAGTATTGTATTTCCCCTTTCTATCTTCTTCAACTTCTTCTTCTTCCTCTATTATAAATCTGTATATCATCTTTATTTAACACATTATTAAATTTTAATTTACCACAAAAATTTTCCTCTTCCTCTTTCAGAAATTCTCTTCTTTTTTTTGTACCACAAAATTCTCCTTTACTTTCCTGTATAGTCCGTCTATTTTACTAATGATCATTTCTTTTTCCACTTCTGAACACTTTTCTTTAATCCACTCTTCTTTCACTGATTTGCACTTCCTGTTAATAGTACTTTTTAACTATCAATAGTTCCTTTTACTTTCTTCATAACTAGTATTCTTATACTTTCTACATTCATCCATCAGCTGCAACATATCCTCTAATATCCAAGGTTTTGTATCAGTTCTCTTTCTCACCTAAGTTCTTTTCTGCTGAATTAAGAATTTCCTATTTGACATTCTCCCATTCTTATTCTATATTTTCTACCTTATTTTTACTCAGACCTCTTGCAATGTCCTCCTCAAAATTCTTTTTTACCTCCTCTTTCTCAAGCTTCTCTAAATTCTAACAATACATTTGATACCTTTTCTTCAGATTTGAAAACCCCATTCTACATTTCATTATCACTAAATTAAAGGACACTATCAATGTCTGCTCTAGGATATGCTTTGCAATCAAGGAGTTGATTCTAAATCTTTGTTTAACCATGATGTAATGTATCTGATTACCTTGCAGTACCACCAGGTTTTATCCATGTGTATATTCTTCTATTATGATTTTTAAAATGGGTGTTGACAATTACTAAATTATACTTCATGCAAAACTTAATAAGTCTGTTCCTTCTTTCATTCCTTTTGCTCAGCCCGTTTTCACCCACAATATTTCCTTCTTTATCTTTTCTGGTGCTTGCATTCCAATCTCCAACTATTATTAAATTTTCATCCCCTTTTATGTGTTTAATTGCTTCATTAATTTCTTCGTATACACACTCCACCTCATCATCATGGGCACTTGTAGGCATATAGACGTTAACAATCATTGTCGACTTAGGTTTTGATTTTATCCTTATTACAATGATTCTGTCCTAAGTTTTTTGTAATACTTCTACTCTTTTCCCTATCTTCTTGTTCATTACGAAAGCTACTCCTTTCTGCCTTTTGTTTGTTACTAAGTTAGTTATTAAAAAATCACCTGACCATTTTCCTTTTCCCACTGAACTTTGCTAATTCCTACTACATCTACATTTAACCTATCCTTTTCCCTTTTTAAGTTTTCTAACATTTTAAATAATACATTAATATATCATTATGCATTATAATACATTTTTATAAACTGTAAAAAAGGTTTTGTATTAACTGATGTGAATAATTTTGCTATAAATCTGCATATTTGGAAAATGCCAACCAAAAAATACAGCATGTGTTAATAAGTAAGAAAATTATCATTGCTTTCAGGCATTTTCACTATGTATTCTTCTTCCAATCAAAGTACATATGAAGCACTGTTTTGCATTATAAATACCAAATGAATTTTTTTTTTTTTTTTCATTATCTATTTTATGCTGTGATGAATATGAAGAAACTAAGAGGTATTAATCTTGATTGTATAGTAAGAATTAATTTCATGTGTTGATGTTCAACATGCAGATAATCCTAGTGATGAATAGAGAAAAAGTTGCTGTTATGGTTGTATTATCTACTCTTCAGCAAATTTGATATACCATTGGTATACCTGATGTACCTGAGGACATGCTGTCAGAAGTTAGATGTCATCATAATGTTAAAAACTTGTTTATATAAAATATGAGCTGTGGATTATTTTTTCAAATAGAAAATAAAATCTTCATCATTTATTCATCAACAGTTGCTGTTATATTTATCCCAAGTGTTGGAATCTTTTATAACGGTAAAATGTAGTTTTGGGAATCTTTTTACAATAGTATTTAATGGGCATACACCATTTTTACTGGGCAATAAAAACATTGACATTATGTAACAGATGTACTAATATTTTTTTTTTCATAAATCTAGATATACATTGGAATAAATAAATACATTAGGGTTAATCTAGGGTTTGTTGTAATGCTTTCATTGATCACATGTTTGTATGAAACCCATTGTCTTATCAGTGAACAGTTCAATTTTGCACTTTGTCACTACAGATAATTATTCATCTATGATAGCAATTTAAAAAATGGTTTCCTGACTCACCTACAATAGGTGTCTAAATCAAAGCTTGTTATGATAAACTAATTAGATTATTAGTAAGATGTTTTAAAGTCAAAGGCATAAATCCATATATCACTTGCAATGTTAGTGATTCTTCAAACTTACTCAAAATACTGTAAAACTAAACCGTAGTGTAAAAATAGACTAAAAGTCTCAGTTAGTAAAAAAAGAAAAATTGCTTGCTAAAGTAAAGGAACAGTCTCATAATTTTAATTTAAAAAAGTGCAAATGATGTTTGATAAATTTATACTTTAACCAGGATTTAAATAATCCTACAGATTATTTAATAAACAAATACCAGGAGGAGTGTACAATAAGTTTCTGCAAAAATAAAATAGAAACAAATTTTGGGAAAAATCTTTTTTCCAACATATTATTTCACAACATAGTCACCCTATATTTCTATGCACTAATGTTAAAGTTTTTGAATCCTTCCTTAAAATATGGTTTATTTAAATATTCAAAACGGGCAGATATTTCAGCAACAACTTTAGCATTTCATATAAATTTCTTTCTAGCAAACTACTTCTTCATATTTGGAAACAGATAATAGTGCAAAGATGCTATGTTTAGAAAGTAGCAATGCAGAAGAATATTTTAGCTTAATTCCAACAATCTCTATTTTCTCATTTAGGTGTCGTAAAAAAGAAGCATAATATTGTCCAATTATTTTTTTACCCTTTTTAAGATTGTTAATTGAGATTTGTCGTGAGGATTCCAAAAGAGAGTGGCAATCACCTTTTCTGCTGATGAAATGATTTTTGTCTTTGAACTAGATTCCCTGTCTCTAACCTACTGTTTTGACTTATCCCTCAGATTCAGATTATAGTGATATGTCAGTGTTTCATCAACTGTTATATAATAGCAAAGAAATCCCTTTTTACTTCACTGAATCAGCCAAAAAATATCCTTAAAAATGTTTATTTATTCATGCTTTTGACTAATTTTTAGCGACTCTCATCTTATGGTCAGTTTTCATATATGTAATTATTTGTTTAAAATATAATACACCTGTTCATTTGAGATGCTTATTGTCTTACTTTCTCATACATGCACTTTCAATCGTCTATCCTCCATCACATTAACTCAACATCATTTTTGCTCATGTGACCACTCAAAACAATTCTAAACTGTTCTAATTGATGAGGTTTGTTTGTTTGTTTGTTTAACCTCTGAAACTACTGTTAAGGTATATCATCAGAGAATGAGATGAATGAATTGTAGCGTGTATGTAAAATGCCATGCCTGACCGGGATTCGAACCCGAGACCTCCAGATGAAAAGCCGAAACACTACCACTCACGCCATGGAGGCCGGCAAATTGATGAGGTTGACATATCGTAATATTTATCCTGTTGGCTGTATGGTTTTGCCTTTCAAAAAATAATGTTCCATCACCACATGAAATTTTCTTTCATTTATTTCTAACAGATCACAATACTTGACCAACTTAAGTTGCTGCCAATAACAGAACTATGAATGCACACCTAACTGAAACTTGGATGTCATGAAGTATGGTGCCCAGTCTTGTTTGAATTGTTTAGTGCATTTGAGGTTAATTTTCATTTATAATAATAGGAACTGTTTAAAGTAATGTTGTTGAATATTTTAATCTAATATATTACTTTTGAAATTTTACATTACATTGGAAAAATAATATTTTTTTCTATATTACTTTGTAACACATCTTTTGTTCTCATTTGAGGTTTTGTTTTGAATTTTTATTTAATTCCCTTTAATTTGTAATTAATAATTATACTTTTTAACTATTTTACCATATGTACTGATAATAATGATGATAATTGTTTAACAAACTGAAATGCTCGTCTAGTATTTATTAGACTTTAATATTTTGTTTGAGGATTCTTTTTTCTTTATTTTATTTTAATAAGTGTTTACAATAGCTCATTGTTTGAATTCATTTTAAAATCCTCATGACAGTTTTAGCAGTGTTTCTTTTACAATACTACAGAAATAATTATACATAATTTATTTAAATTAAACAATATACTACTGATTACCCGTTTTTCATTTCAGAGCTCTGTAAACCAATCGATTCTAAATCAGGAATTGGAATTTGTGAATATGCAGGAGAAACAGTGAGTTGTAAAAATCCAATGCGTGCTAATACAACAGCAAACATTGAATGTGTTGCACAGTATGAACCGGGATCAGCATTGTTACATTTTTTGGACAAATGTCAGCAAAACGGCGAATGGTTGTTTAATGTAGCTCAGAGATGCAGTTATAGTATGTTTAACTTATTCTATATTTTTAACCCCCAATGTCTCTTGTATTTGCATGTGCGCTCGCGCGCGCGCGCGCGCGTATATATATATATATATATATATATGTGTGTGTGTGTGTGTGTGTGTGTGTGTGTGTGTGTGTGTGCGCGCGCGCGCGTGCGCGTGCGTGTGTGATCAACCCATACCTCACCTCCATACATTATCAGATGGACAACCATATATAGAATGTCCCATGAAGAAGTGGGTAGAATTTCAGTACATATTGTACTGGTGAAAATAATTAAAAAAGTTTGTATAACAATAAATCTGAAAACACTTTGTTTTCGAGTTATGGTTAGCAAAAAACTGCTGGATTTCTGCTCTTCTGATAAAAGAAGCCCTGGTGTAATTTTTAGGACCCAAGTTAAACAGTAAAGTTGGTGGTTCTTTAGTAATTTAAGCTGGGAAGTAGGATCAAATGGGTCCAAGAACTGTAATTTCAGTAGGTTTTTAAGATATTCAACATAAAACACAAAATTCAATGTTGAAAAACAAGTTTGCTTTGTAAAGCTTTGTTTATGAAAAAAACTTCTTTGCTTTGTTAAATGACTAATAAATGGGAAAGATTTAGTAATAAAACTTGTAGAGAATTAATTCTGAAAAATTTAATATTAATACTGCCAATAAAAGTAAATAAGAAATTTTAAAAATTAGTTTAAATAAAAAATTTTTAAAATTAGTTTTTTTATTGAAGCTAAACAGATGAAAAGTAGACAGAAAATCATATTATACTGTTTGCACCTAATAAATATTATGTAAATATTAAAAAATGTAATTCCCTAATTTCTAAGTAATTTCAGAATCCAAACTGGTTATTACTTACTACTAAGGACATCCTTAAGTTCTTCAATATGTTATCATATACCACACAAAAGAACTTTCAAAAGGAAAAAATCTTTATAGATTTCCACTCTACTTAACAAGCAGCAAGACAACTCATTTTTACTTCCTTGTGCGAAGTAAAGAAAGTATTGTGATGTGAAAAATTTTGGTTTTCAGATTTCAACAGAAATATCCAATTTGAGTAGTTTCGGCATGACATCTGTATGTACATAGGTATGTTCCTCGCATAATTCAAAAACAACTAGTTGTAGGATGTTTACATTTTGGATTTAGGTCTGTTGTAACATCTACTTGTGCATGTCCCCTTTTGGTTGCAATTGACTGGACCAGAAGTCTCCAAAAAAAGCCCAAAACCCAAAAAATTTGGATATTGGATTTTTTCTTACCTGGAGTAATAAGCCCTCATTGAGAGCTTTTCAACAATATATCATAAGTGGTACTTACTTTCTTGGTTCCAGAGTTAGAGCCATATAAAATTTTAATTAATGAAATATTTGCATTTTACATGGGAAAGGTTCAAATCAGACTTCAACTCTTTAATAAGTATTAACGTCTGTAGTGTAAAAAACATTTTACACTAAATATAATTCAAAAATAAAAATATCAGAAGTTATTAATGAAATAAAATTTTATGTACTTTTCATTTTTAACAAATGTCTTTATGTAATTTAATAGGCATACAAGGAAGTCATGTGGTGTCCACATCAGATTTTTGATACTCAGAAAATCATATATTTCCTCTCTTTTATCTATAACAAGTTCTTCTGCTAAGTATTCCTTCCATCTACAAAACTGTCCCTGTCGTCAGCAATATTTCTATTCATTAGCTTCTTTTAACTTTTTGTGCTGTTAGAAACCTTGTCCAAACAAGAATATCCATCTTAGGCTCTACTGTAATACAGATTACCACTCATTGATCAGCACCAAGTCATCCACTACAGGGTGGATGACTTTGTGCTGATCAGCAGCTAGCTGCAGCAGCAGGTTATCTGCTAGTTGACTAGCTTGAGATTGGCCTATAGAATGCTGAACATCTTGACAAAACCTTCTCTTTGCCTGCTCTTGGGCTTCCCGGAAGACCTGACATTCCCTTGTTGTGGGTATGGGGCCAGCTGTAGTACTCACGCTTATTACTAGGCAGAGCTTGCACTGAGAGGCGGGGAACACTGCTTAGTCCTATCCTTCACTGCCTCATACTTATGTTAAAGCTGGCTCCTGTCAGGGCCCTTACATCCATGCAACAGATGCCCATACCCATAGCACCTGAAAAACTGAGGGACCTGTGTTCTAGGGCAAATTGGCAGTACACCCATCCAATTTCTATCTTAGATTGACTATCTTGGATAATTAATCTGACAACAGACTTCTTGCCAAAACTGCTATCTTTTGCTCTATGGCAAAGGAAGGAAGGAGGATGCTTCCACATCCTCCTTTCCGGTAATGCAGTCTAGATCTTGGATTTCCAGGAACTCCTGTGATCCCAGTGGACTATGGCACCTTCTCTGAATACAGCCTTCAGGGCAGCACTGAAGGTTTGTTTGTCTCTTGTGGTGCTCCCGACCACTTTAGAATATATCCCACGTTAGTCTTTCTTATTGCTGATACTTCCACCTCAGTCTCTTCCAGTTTCACCCCCTAACAGATTTGACTGAGATTTTCTGCAACAGTTCTCCTCTGTCTATTTTATGAGGATTGTTTTTTTTACGATTTTATCTCCCTTTGTTGATTTTGCTTTGGTTGCTTTAGGTGCTGCCTTGGAAAGTTTTTGTTGCTTCTTTTCAACCTCTATATGTTCAGAGCTCTGCCTCTAATTACTTTCCCACCTCAATTGTAGGTAAGTGGTTAAAAAACTGCTTATCAACAGTTGAAATTTATTGCATTCAAGCACTTTCGGAATTAATTTCCAGCCTCAGGAACTCACATTCATCTTATTTGTAACAATAACACTGATAAACACAATTTTTGTTTCCTAACATGCGATACATGATTTTAATTTTTTTTTTTTTTTTTTTTGAGGAAACGAATATGAACTCAAAATCTTACTATTGCCCACCATTTTTGAAAAATTTTTTAATTTTTCGACGTATAGTCAGCATTTTTTTATTTTGTTAGTTCATTTTTTATTGTTTAACTTTGTTAAAATAATTTGTAAGCTATAAATAAACAATACTAGACAAATCATATCATAGTTACATACTATGACATCATATCTAACACTGAAAGCGAACCTTCATGGACAAGATTAATCATGTCTGTGCAGCTCAAAACATTAGCTGTAAATACAGCTGTTTTGTTTGTATTAAGCACTGGATTTAAAAATGAATTCATTTTGTTCAGTCTTAACGCTGTCTTAATTTGTTAAGTGTCGTGTCATAATGCCTAAAAATTTTTTAAATTATGTGGTTGCCTTTTGTTATGTATGTGGTGATTTTACCGTAAAATCAAATAGAAAAAACATTACACCTTTAATTAATAAAAGCATATCGTGTGTAATTTCAGTGTAAAATTGGTTATCAGGATAACACCCTGGAGTTTTGATATTGAGGCCTTAAGAAGATGGAAAAAAGAAAGAAGACAGGATGGCCTAAGGGAAAATCTAAGCCATAAAACATAAGAAATTAGTTTATTTGTATTCAAAGAACTTATTAAGCTTGATTTTGATTTTTTGACATTTCTTTAGAAACAGTTAAATGCAAAATTTGTTTTCAAATTTTATCAGATGATTTTTTGATATTCATGAGATTTCAGAGGAGGAGGGAGCTTTTAAATATAACAATGAAATTGATTTATCAGTTTCTCATCTGTTACTCTGTTCCATTTTTGCAATCTTCTATCTCAAAAAAAAAAATTTGCAGATATATGTGGTTCCCATAACAGTAGTACATGAGTGCTACTTTTTTCGAATTAGGAAACTTTTCTTGTAGGATATACTTTTGGTAAAATTTGAGCTTTTTACTCGATTCAATCTTTTATTTCAAATTAATATTTGAGTGGAGTCTATCAATTCTAACTGTAAGTTTTCTGGAGCAGATTCCACCTCAATATTAAAAGTACATATTGAATATAATTTCATGTTTCTGAAGATAAGCAAATCTGGGTTCAAAATCAGTGTGCAATTATTTTATCTTTATACATAAAAGTTAGTTTATATGTTGATAGGAATTTGAAATTAATGTATTTTTGTCTTGAAGCATCTGATTAAATTAATTTAATTTTGTTATAATATCTGTGAAAAAACATAAATCTAAAAGTGATTGTTCATTTCTGGAGTTCTGGAATATCTTGCCGATTTTCATTCATAAAAATAGAAATTTGATCTCCTAAGTTCCAAAACTTTTGTAAGCTATTTCCGCGGTTCAGTCATCAAATATTTGCGTACAAAAACAAATCACTGTATTCAGTTTCTAATTCCCGAAAGTACTCTTGAATTGTTGATTTTGCAGAGAAATATTTTTCATTGAATTAATTGTTGTAATAACAATAGACATCATGTGGAATATAATCTAGTGTTTATGCACATAAATTTTCAAGATGTAAATAACAATGATAAATGAAAAAAAAGTTGAACTTTGTCCCATATTCTCAATATGCTTATGAATCAAAGTGGACAACTCCAATGTTTTTACTGACCATTGAAGGTACTCTATCCATCAGTTGTAGTGCCAATCAGATGTACTCTATTCATCAGCTGTAGAATTTTTAAATCAAGTTGATGATCTTGTCGTACACATTTTATGACTGCATCTTAATATCATTTCCACTTTTAAACTTTCAAGATCAGAAATTTTTCTTTCATATTCATTTGTTCGTCAACTCCCCAAACAAATATAGAAAGTTGAGCAGTATTCGTAACATCTCTGTTCATCTAGAGCTAGCAATAAGCACACAAACATTTCTGCAACTTCATTAAGCATTGCAGAAATTTCAGTAGGTATGTCATTAACTTTGCATGCCACAGTTTGGTGAGACTGATTTCAGTTAAAACTTTAATTTTGTCTGGAGCAATTTCTTCCACAGTAGCCATAAAAAATTCTTTGATATACTTCCCATTTGAAAAGGATTTCATTTTTTGCCAATAATATGAGAAATTCACATGTTGGCGTGAACAGTTACATTTGATTGTGCGCTTGTCTTCGAAATACTTATATTTTATTGAGCAGACAGTCTAGTTTTAAGTAATTGTAGTTTAGCTGTTCTGTTCGCTTTACTGATGAAGAGTAAGTTGTTTAATTTTATCGTTCTTCTGATCAAAATGCCTCTTCATATTATGAGATTTGAAAGTTCATAAAGAATCATGAAAAATTAGTCTTACAGTTTTATCTTTTACTAGAACAAAAAAAAATGTAATTCTCATTATATTTGAAATTGTTTGTCTTCAATGCTTCTTTTCTTCTTGATAATATGATAATAACAATAACTATTTACTAAAAGCTAGAAAAAAGATATAATAAGATCTATAAAAATGATATATTATGTTTTGTTTTTTTTTTTTTTTTTACTGTAACACAAATTTCCGCTATGGTTTCAATAATTTACACGACACACAACAGTCTAATTCTCAGTATAGCTCTCTAGTTTTCTAATGCCATGATCCCTATTCCTCAACATTTTCACAGTTTCTCCCACTGCACCAAAATGAGTGTAGCCGCTATGTAATAGCACGAGAAAGCGTAGTCCACGAGGCTGCTCTAGTGGTTAATGCGACATTCCAAATCAGCTGACTTCGAAGTCAAGTGTTCTGATGTCCAAACTGTAGTAAAGGAAGTTAGTTTTCCTATTTAGGATTTGAATACTAGATCACGGATACCAGTGTTCTTTGGTGGTTGGGTTTCAATTAACCACACTCAGGAGTGGTCGACCTGAGATTGTACAAGACTATACTTCATTCACATTCATACATATCATCCTCATTCATCCTCCGAAGTAATGCCTTACGGTAGTTCTGAAGGCTAAACAGAAAAGAAGAGAGAGAGCACTAGACATCTCCACTTCCCTCTGTTTTCCCAAGATTTTTCTGTACTAATCCCCTTCCACGAAAAGCTTTACTTCTGCAGGTGGTTCTTCACATCACCTTTGGCATGGGCATCTTCTAGATCTTTTCCCCCTCTTCATTCTCTTCTCACATTCTTGGGATCCTACCTGCATGCATTCTTTTTACATTTTCTACATTATTTTCTTTGCCTTTCTTGATATTTTCTTGTTTCAGATGAAATTTCTCACTCTCTTAAACAGTATTCTGCCTTTCTCCAGTCTCTTTGTAATCTCATTTCCACTCTACAGTCACTAGTTATTTTAACTCCTGAATAAGTAAATCTTTCTGCAACTTTCAGAGTATTGTCATTTAGTTTAATATCTATTTCCAGTCTCTTGCCTTCTTCTATTAGAAGAAGATATTATATTTAGAAGAAGATATAGTTTTAGTTCTAGTAGAAGAAGATAAACGGAAATAAAAACCTCTTATACAAGATATTCATGCTTTTCCAACCATTCTCTTCAAGCTTTGTTCTTTTTCCTTAATATTTTTATTATATATTGGTTCCACCAATCACTTACCTTCTGGTTGATCTTTCCTGATTTTCTGCCACTCCACAAAAGCTGTTTTGAACTTTGCCCAATCTACCACAACTTCTTTGCTCATATTCCTTGGTAATCTTCCCCCTACTAGTCTTTCAAATTCCTATTTAAACTCTTCCTTTTTCTACTTCCAAACCTTTATTCTCTTGTTTTTACACAAATGTTGTCTTTGTTCTCTACTGTTCACATTATGAAGTCGCCCAGCAATAATAATAATAATCTATGATTGCTATCTACTGATACACATGGAATGACATTCATATCCTTTCATTTATCTCCCAACTCGTGATCTATGATTATGTAGTAGATAACACTCTCTGTTTGGCCATCTCAACTACACCTGGTAATCACATGATTTCTTCCTTTTAAATTTGCTGTTCTCCAGTCTGAGCCATTCCATTGGCACATATCCAACAAGTTAATACCCTCTATATTTCCATCTCCTCATCCAAAGACCCCCAGCACTTGTTCATATCCGTTCCTATCTCCTTTCACCAGTGCATTGAATTCTCCCATTGTGATGTTCTTCACAACATTTAATTCTAATAATTTTTCAAAATCATCTTTTTTCTTTTTTAGAATATCCTAATAGTGCCACACATATATGCGATACATGCAACAATTTTCCTTCAAATGTTCTAATTTTTAAATTTGTGACATTCTGTTTTTATACTTGTTTTCAGCTTTCTAAAGCTTAGTTTGTTTTTTGAAAGCTTTTTACTCTCTACTAGCAACTTGGTAAGCCTGAGATAGCTGCTGTTTGGAGTACTTCTTAGTCTGGTTCTTACCCTTTGACCTATCTGGGAGGCCCTATCTGTAGCAAGCTACTGCCGGTGTAGCCCTCAGGGTCAGTTAGACATGCAAGCATCACCAAACATCATTACCACGTCAAGATCCTATCCTCCGTAGATGATGAGAAAGCAGTTCATATGTAACATATCCAGCAATTCTCAATTGACAAAAATTACCCAAGAAATTTTGTTTTATTGTACAAGATCATTTCATATAACTCTTCATTTAGTTTTTTTATTTATATTGATTTTTTATTGTTTTTATATTCTTAAACCAATGATTTATTCAGTTGGTTCTAGCTCATAAATATATAATAATTTTTTTCTCTGATATTATTCTGGGGATTGTAAATTACAATACATTTTGAACATATTAAAATCAGCTGTTTTTATTATTAACCTTATATTATTAATATCAGCCTATCATCCTTACCATTCTTAACACCTGATTGGTTACTGACATTTTATTTAAGCAATGGAAAGGGGATTAAAAATCACATTGAATCTCCTTGTTATATTTCAAAACAAATTAATATGACCCAAGTTCTGTTTGGATCAGAGTACAACTGCGCATAAAGGTATAAAATAACAGGGTGTTTTATAAAACTGTCAAAGATTTCAAGAATTCCAATGACACCATGGGAAGATTTAACATACTTTTGGCTGAAGACTTCCATCATACTTTACGAGCAGTATCAAGAGGAATTTGAACCAATGGGTCAAAGCATGCATCAAGACATCTCAAACATATTTATGTTTCAAACACACAAACTTTCTGTAAAAACAAACATGATAGTACATTTGAGAGGTAATGTCTCTGCTGGATAGTTTTCTGAGTTATTTTTACAAATAGGAGATGAAAAGTACCCTGAATCTTGAGGAAAGATTACTACTATATCCAATAGTTTAGGTACGATAGTATCTTCATTAAAAGATTGCATTACAAAAATTTATCCCAACATTTGCATAGATTTGGAATCTATGAAATGGACACAAAGAGAAATGAACACCAAAAAAAGATACAGTTGCTGAGATTGATGTCATTTTATTGAATTCTTTCAAAGGAGAAAGTATGGAATACAGATCCATTGATTCAGTATTGCAAATAGATAATGTGTAAATCCAGTAGAGTTTCTCAACAAACTGAATCCTCATTGATCTCCAGCAGCCAAATTTCTTTATCCTCCTGAACTGTGCAGCAGTATACGATTAAGTGTAAAAGCTTTTCAGAAAAATGTAGTCAAAGGTACAATTATGGGGGGCCAGCTTCCAAGGAGAGTCATTTTTCATTCCTTACTTACCACTAATACATTTGACTCCCCATTCGAATTCAAAAGGATGCAATTTCTAATTAAAGTTAACTTTGTGGTGTTCATTTATAAGTTACAAGGACAGTCATTGAAAGTTGCAGGAATTGATTTTATGCTGAACACTTATTTACATATGATTGATTATATTACTGGTTTGGTAAACCATTATTTGGTGCTAGGAATGCTGTAATGCTGCATAATATTAGTGCTGGGTAGTTTGTTTTATAGTATCTCAGAACAAGATACTGAAGTTCTGAAATTTACAGCACTTCCAGGCTCAAATTTGTTTAAAATTTGTGTTATTCTAATAAAAGGAATATCAATGTAAAGTTTATCAAGGGTTTCTTGACATACCTTTGAAGTAAACATCAAATTTAGTAAATTTAAACTTGCCAGCCTCCGTGGCATGAGTGGTAGCGTCTCATCTTTTCATCCAGAGCTCCCGAGTTTGAATCCTGGTCAGGCATGGTATTTTTCATACACGCTACAATTCATTCAACTCATCCTCTGTAGATATACCTTAACGGTGATTTCGGAGGTTAAACAAAACAAAAAAAAAAATTTTAACTTTATATTATATGTGTTGCAAGTTGGCACTGCATGTATATATATTTTTATATTTTATATATTCTGTATTTCTCTAACATATTTCCATAACAATCACTATGTACTTTCTCCTTGCTTGGATGCTGTTCAAAACACATGTTCATTAAACAACAGTTTGCATTCAAGCAAAATACCTAATTCCATGACTGCTTCTTCTTAAGATATTCAATAATGATCATCTCAAAGATATATTTTGCTTCCAATGTCTTTAGAATACATTATGATAAAGTTTTTTTCTAGATTGACGGGCATTCTGTTAACAATAGACCATAAATATATTGTATTAATTATACTACAGAATTTACAGTTCATCTCAGAACAGATTAGATGAAAATCAAAGTACACAAATTATCTTAATAATAATTTTTTTTATGGGTGCCTCCTCTCTACCATCTGTATCTTGTACCGTAATCTACAAATAGGGAAATGGGAAGCAAGAACAGTAATTGAAAGTGGTAATGACAGTAGTGGTAGTAATGACAGTAGTTATTGTGCTACACTATCCTATTGTAGAAGTGAATATAATTTTGATCCCTGTGTAATGCCAGACATTGCAAAATATTCATTAGAGTTTTCAGTAGACACTTTTACTTGAAAAATCTTATCAAACAAAACGTAAATGGATCCATCTCAGCTTAGAAACTGACACCACAAATTTCTCTTGCTTATGTAACAGGATCCCATGATGTTAGCTATCAAAATCCTTCTTAAAGACAAAGTAAATGGCATCAGCCAGTTTCAATTTTTAATATCAAGTGTGATGAAGACAACATTTCATTTACATCTGTAGTGGTAGATCTCTTGGCCAAAATCCATGCTGTAATCGGTATATTTATTCAGTGAATCATAAAGGTGGCTGTGAACAACTCTTTCAAAAACGTTTGCAATAAGTTTTAAAAAGAGACTGATTCATAATTAGAAATTATATAAAGAACACCTTTCTTGAGAATGTGTATAACTATAATAATACAATTATAATAATAACAATAAGTATAATTATAATAAGTTAACTCATGCTTTTTCCCAACAACCAGGAAATTTACCATAATCAATTCTGAAGTTAAAAATCGATGCCAAAACAGGTGAGGTCAGTTGTATAATGTCTTTAATGTGGATGAGATACCATTGTTACCAACCACAGAGAGTACTTTCATCTTTGCAATAGACTGATACTTGTTTCTCAAAAAAATAAGAGATGTCTACTGCATCAGTAATGCGATGGTCATCAATATAATTAAAATTAAAAATACTTTCAAATTCATTGCTAACTTCTTCATTGTCTATCCTAATAACTTTTTCTTGAACTTTATTAGACATTCCACTTTTTATCTTTGTAAAGGATTTCACATATTTATTTTCTGATGATGGTATATTATCTACATAAGCTATATCAAAAAGATAATTTTTGTTGGTTAAGTAAAAATGTCAGAATAATGAAATACTTGAACCTCAGGATTATAAGTACTTTACCAGTGAGGTAATCAAATGATACTTATACCAGTATTTTTTTTCAAAATAAATTAAGTACAAATATATTTCATATCTCTTAAAATTTTATGCAATTATTATTTATTTCTAGGGTGTGGAGAGTTTAATTTTCAAGACAAATTAATATCAGGTGGGGTAATGGCAAATAGAACATATTATCCATGGCATGCTGGCATCTATAGAACCTTAAAAAATGGAACAATTTTAAGCATCTGTGGAGGAACATTAATATCACCAGCTATTGTTTTAACAGGTAAAGTGATTGATTATGTCATATCTTATTTCATAAAAGGTTAAGATTTCTCTAAAAATATGCTTACTTTTTTCAATTTTTCAGGGTCAATTTTAACCCTTTTTATATAGGTTTGAATTCTGTGCTTGTGAATATTTTTGTGCTGTTTTTTTTTTTCAAGAATTCCTAACCATTAATATTCACAAGTGGAACTTTTTTTAATTAATTCCTATCCAGAAAATTAGATTTAGTATCAACACATAAAATCCATAGGTTAGAAAGACTTTCCTGAAGGTATCTTGAATTGGTGTCTGTAACAATTTTAACTTGAATTTTAACTGGATATATTCCATTTGTTTTCTATGTAAAAAAATTTATATATTAAATAGGTTTGCAAGCCTTATTTTATGTTCTTCCTCTATCTACATGTTTGTCCCAATGGATTTTCTTCTGAAGCCAACTTTTAATCTTTTTCTTAATAAAACAAACTAATCTTAATAAGGAACTACTCTGGTTCTCTTGATTTTTTAATGTTCCATCTTCTTATGCTTAACACATGTAATGAGTTCTCTGGAAGACCAGTCCTCAGATTAAAATTAGTTTACAAAAAGGATCAATGAATAAATAACAAGAAAAATTGACATGGCCATCTTGAGATGGCCAGTGATTTTTTACTTTGCTTATGGGCTTAAATACTTAAATAATGCTTTAAAACTTACTGTTCATAAATTTTATATTTATACTAATTTCCAATCAATCATTTCTCACCACTTTAGTCAAGGCTGATAATCCAATCATATCAATGCCAGCTCTAAAGTCAAGTTGAACAGTTATTATTCATTTAATCTACTGAAGGAACATTACATAAGAATGTAGAACATTACATAAAGAGCAAAATAGATCAAACACACAAAACATGATCAAGCACACAAAGTAGTAATTCAAATAAGAACAAGATTTACTAAAAACATGATCACCATTAATGTTAGTACCCGATATTGCATTAACAATAAGATAAGTTTAGAGAAGTATAAAGTTCATACAGTTCAGTTATCTGAAAATATTATTACTTTTGCTGTTTACAATAAAACTTCCCAACACTTTATGAATGAATTTAATACTGTCACTTATGCTACTATTTACCAATAAACTCGCCTAACAACTTCCTGTATTCAACCACTGTGCACACTGGAATGCTTCTGCTCGTATTCTTCAATCATTTGTTACCAAAGGCTTACTGATAACCCTATCACACAATCGCGTTTAACACTGCCTCGCAGAACTACTTGCCAATCAATCACTTTACTACTCCTGCTCCTGCTAATATTGGCAGTATTTATATCACTGGGCTGTAGAATCAGTCCTGCCTTATTCCTTAACTATTGAAGCACAGTAATACTCATTGCTTGCACCCTTAAAACTTTCCATAAATTTTTATTACTGGTAATCCTTCCTGTCAAACAACAGCTGTTGGAGGTCCCATTGTCTATATTACAAATAACAGATTGTTAAACGAACCTGTTAGTCTGAGAAAAGAATCCCTTTTAGTTCTTTTTGGATTTCTTTCATTATTATTTTCTCATACTTTCTTCTTAATTAGAATGAATCAGTTACTCTGGTCCATTATACTGATCCTGTTACAATATGTTCCTTTCCTGGAGAGTATTATCATCCTGTAAATGCTTCCACATTTTGCATTTTAATGAAAGATACTATCAATAATTATTTTTATAGCACAATGTAATTTTCTTGAAAAACTGTTAGGCCTCCCGATCTCTGGGTTATGAAGAAGTAGAAAGAAAGAAGGTAATTTCCATTTACTTAACATAGCTTATTTAAAATAAATATATAAAGTGCTTATGTGGATGTAAACAAGCCAGATTGTTACAGACAGTACATAATTTTAGATCTACATTAAAGTAAACTATCTTGCTCATTTACAATCTTAAAATGAATTTGAAAAAAGCTAAAATTTTGGTATTAGGGAAGTAAATTATCTTAATTTCTTTCTTTTAAAAGTAACTTGTAATTTTAAGTATTGAGATATAACAGTCATGCTTTTTTTTTCTACTAGGTACATTATTTACCCAATGCCTAGTCTGAGTTCTATTCTCTAGTAATCTTTTAACTTAAAATATATCTGATACATGAATAGTGAGTTCTAATCAGTTTTTGAAAACTATTATTAAGATTACTAAACAAAGAGTTAAGTCATTCCATACAGAATGTATAAACTCTTACATACAACATTTGTAATAATAATAGTAACCCTGTATGTCCAGATATGTTTGTAAATAAGGTGAGGTGTCCAAAACGTTTGTAGGCAACCTGGATAATGAGGCAAAATTATAAATTTCTATATTTGTGTTCAAGAATAACAAGATCCAAGCAAGCTTACTAAAGAAAATGAATGCAATAGTTTCTGTTGTTTCTTTCAACACAATCATATTGCTCTTACCACACCAAATATAGATGTTATTCCTAATGATGTTGCAAGGCACAAGTTGTATTTACAGGATATTTTTTTTTTTCACCTCCAGAATCACCGTTAGGTTATATCGTCAGAGGATGAGATGAACGAATTGTAGCGTGTGTGAAAAATGCCATGCCTGACCGGGATTCGAACCCGGGACCTCCGGATGAAAAATCGAGATGCTACCACTTGGCTACGGAGGCCGGCATTTACAGGATATGTCAGTGTAGTGCAAGTAACTGATAAATGCTTCTTGTACTTCAATGCTTCATATTCATTTCAGTGATACTAAAGGGTAGACATATTGCTAGATAATGCTTAACAACATATTTATATATTCCATTCTTTTTTATGTAAAACGATTCCCAGTGAGAATATTATATAATAACAAAACATATTACAGCTAAGGATCTTACTAGGCATACCCTAATTTAAAGTTATAAATCTAATTTGTGTTTAAAGAATTATGCTTTTAATAAGGCTAACATAATTTTGATATCTAAAATTTACAAAGGAAAACAAAAATGCATTAAGTTCATTCCTGGAAACATCAACCTATTTAAAAACAAAATTGAATATTTACACAAATAATTAAGAATAAAGACATCATAAAAACTTAAAATAAATATACTCTGTGAATTCTACATTATTAGTTGGGTTTCAAGTATTACCTGTAATTCATGTCAGGTAGCTTTCAACATTATTGGTTTCAGCACCAAGACAAAACATATGTAAACAAATATTACATTACCATGTATTTCAGCAAATAAGATGATAGTTTAATCATAAAAACGGTCCCCAAAATCCAGGGTCATGTTGTAGGACAGATACAAAAAAGAAATAAATTAAAATGTATAAAAATTGAAACAATTATAAAATAAAATAAATCATTCACCAATGTATTTAAAATCCTGCAAAATCCTCACATTCATCATCTAAGGAAAATAGTTCAATAACATCCTTACTCTTGTTGTTAAGAAGCTCATCATATGAGTCCATTCTGTACTTAATGAAACGATTTCCACTTTATCATCCGTATCTCATAACAAATCATTCTCAGTGCCATCCATAGCATTAGAAATCCTACATTTTTTGAAGGATTTGATCACTGTTTGCACTTTCAACTTTTTCCCATGATTTGATCACGAAACACACAGCAATTAAGTGACACAGCCAGCATAGCTAGAGTTGTAGCGTCGAAGTTAAACCACCTGGTATAACAGCAATCTTAGTATTGTTATATGCTAAGCGATTTTTAGTTTTTCCAGTTAGGTTGACTGTGAAACTTATTCCACATCAATAAACTGTGTTGATTTTTAAGAGCATCTGGTTGCCTCTACCACAAGAGAATGTCACGTGAACGTGGTTCTTTGGGAGTTATTAGCCTCCGTTCTGACCCTTTGTGAATGCATGTTGCATATGTAATGTTGTTGTAGGTCAAAATGTCGATACTGCAAGCAGCATTTTGAGTGGGAATTTAATCTTCAATCGATGTAATCATTGCGCATATGGCATTCAAAGTTACATAGGTAGTTAGATTGATTTAGAGTAGGCGCGAGGTTTCGCGCTTCCGCACTGCGGTTATATAGTTTTAGGGCTA
>JAAAKQ030513787.1:14188-24286 GCA_010016005.3 Zanna intricata
TTTTTTTTTTTTATTAATTACACATACACATAACAACAAAAAACATATTAAAAACATTAAAGAGAGAAAAATCTTATTTATTTTTATTAGATTAATTTTGTTTCTTATGTATCTTCAAATATTGGAATACTTCTTGTTTTAGTTGAATGTAATGCAGTGTTTCTCTGGCACATTTTGATCTGTTTTGTTTTTAATATTTTAATAAAAATAAAATTTTTTAAACTCTTCATGTTCATTTGACATTACTTACCCAGATTTTCCCATAATTCAATTCTCTACAAATTTTATCACAAAATTTTATTTGTTTACAGCTATGTAATGATAGCCAGACCTAACAAAAATTGAGTTTTTTTATACCAAATTTTTGTTTGTTTTAAAATTTTCTCCAAAATGACTTGAGATAAAGTTTTAGAATCTACATTACTAGAGAAATGGAGTAAAATTTTTTTACAAACTATAACTCAAAAGCAAATTGTTTGTAGACCCATTTTTATATAAATTTCTTTTCTTTGTCGTCCCTTCTAGAACCTGTCCTCTGAAATTCTTTGCATTTTATCATGAGACACTGAAAATATATATAATTTTACACTATGAAAGATGTTTGGTGAAAATAATCTACGTTATAACATTTTAATTTATAATTATATCTTTTACATAATTCTATCTGTTACTAGGTACTGGTATCTTTACAAAGTTTTCTTTTGTAATCCATTTTGTTTGTAATATGTTATTTACATAATATATTGAGCCTTTCAACATAAATGTATGTTAAAAAAAATTTGTATTTCTAAAATTTATTATTTTCATAGCAATTTTGAGATAATAAAATTATTTTTTGAGTGAACTAATTTACGCGAGTATGTTTGTAATCTAGGTACCATAATCTAAAAAATCTAGGCAGCCTGATGTAGAAGAGACAAGTCACTTCCATACACAGCTTACTCATCAGCTTAAATTCACATTAATAGATCAGTTCACATGGATATGAAATTTAATAATGCTGATTGCACTTCCTTGTTTGCAGTTTGAATTTATTGTTAGTAAATGAGAACAACAGTGATGATTGTTATTATTATTTACTAAATTATTCTATGTTAATATAATTTTAGAATGATCTAATTTAGAGAGAAATAAGGAGTATAGTCTTACTCCTTAATGCATTGAATTATATACCACTGTTACAGATTGTTATGGAATATTGTGGCGCAGGTTCAGTATCAGATATAATGAGATTAAGGAAAAAAACATTAACTGAAGAAGAAATAGCAACTATTTTATCAGATACATTAAAAGGCCTAGAATATTTACACTTGCGAAGAAAAATACACAGAGATATTAAAGCTGGTAACATTTTACTTAACACAGAAGGACATGCAAAGTTAGCAGATTTTGGTGTCGCTGGTCAGCTGACTGTAAGTATAATAGAGCTCTTTTCATAGTTCTCCTGATACTTCCATTACCATTATTAATAATTACCTTGCTTACAGGTAATCGATTGTCTAATCTTTTGTAATATAATCCTTTATATAATTAAAATTATGTTACCTGTCTACAAGATATGGCCTTGTTTAATTTTTAGAGAAAATTATTTCCATCCTAGTAAAATGATATCCTCTAAAAGCTCTAGTATGGCAAACGTAAGAAAATAATATTTAATTGACAACTGCCTATTGATAATAGTCATCTCTTTTTACCGCTGTGAATATTTATATATTTCTTTACAAGAGATAAGATTGAATTTTTTTAATTATTTTGTACCAGCAAAAATTCTTTCCATTTCTTTCCCGTTTTCAATATTCATTCAGTTTTTTATAACCTTTTCCTTAGTAGACTCAATTCTGTCACTTTACACAGATTTTTGCTGTTATCTAATTTTATTTATATATCTACATTGTGTTTTTTAAGTACATTTTTTTTTTTTTTTTAATATACTTAACTAATATGCATGAAAATTATATTAAAACACTATTTTGTCTAGCTGCTGCTTGCATAAATCACTCAGACCATATGAAATAATTAGAAGTTTTATAAATTCCCCAGAGTTAACTTCCTTCATAAATAAGGATTAATTTTTATTAGAAAAGGATTAAGAGGCGATTTAATTATAAAATATCTGTATGTTTTTTGGTTTTTTTACAATTAGATTATTAGCTGTACCATAAAATACACTTTAAAAAGGTATTACAATTCTTAATTTATAATTGTGTCAATAATTTCTCCAACAACACACCTTCATGAAAAAATAACTGCAATGAAAAAGAAGAAAATAAATTGCAACAAATTTAACAGTTGTTTGTTACTATTAACAAACAACACTATTACTGAATATACTTAGTTTAATAATTTCATTTACAATTAGTGTTGGAGTAAGAGTTGTGAAGGAAAAAGAATCTCCATTAAAACTACTTGGAATAGATAGAACCATCAGGATAGTTAAGCGGAAGACCTGTAAGAAGAAAAATACGTTTTCTTGGAATCAAAACTTATTATTATTATTAAACTTCATTAGGGTACAATATTGAAGTACTAAATGTTTCATAGATTGGTAATTAGCACTTACTCTTAAGAATTTGAAAAATTAAGCGTAATAGGATTTACTATTTATATATTCACATGCAGTTTCTATTTGAAAGTTTTTGAACTAGAACAATCATTGACATTCTGAAAAGGGAAACTAGAAAAGATTGTTGCAATTCTGTGCAAGCCAAGCACAAACAAACTCTTTTTTGAATTTCTAAACAATAAGAAAATAGCTCATTTTAAAATTTATGAGATTTATGCAAATGTTTTTTTATTTTTGTACTTTTGTAATAAAATAAAATTTAGAAGTTTTTTATATAGTAAATTTTCACTATTAGACTAAAATAAAATAAAAAATGAATATTGCTGATTTATCGTTCAAAAAAAAATATTAGCTAATCTACATCAGTTCATTATTTAATTGTATAATAATGTTATAAAATATCTATAATTTATTGTATTGTTGCTATGTACTGGATAAAATTTTGAGATTTTATGTGATGGCAACTGATAAAAGTTAACAGCATATTAGGGCTTAAGGCAATCATTTTATTCATGCATAATTTTTTCAATAATTGCAAAATCTTTACATTAACATTTTCAACAAATTGTATCAGTTTCTACATACATATATATTTATATTTTTCTTCATCTGTTAATTTAATATTTTCTTATTTCATGATGTTTATATCATCTTTGAAGATTTCTGAATTTTCTGTTTTGTGATTCATTTTTCTCCATAGCATTGTTGGATTTTCATTTCTTGTTATTAAAAGAGAAGTGATGAATGTAGACTTTTATCTCGTGAAATAATAAATTTTATATCATGAGTTTCCATCTGTGATTTTGTGTATGATGTCTTAGAACTTTTTTTCTGGAATGTCTTCAGAGTTAATATATTTAATTTTAAAAAAAAGAAGATGAATAAATTGTTGTTCATGACATGAACAAAATATTTTTTAAAAAATGCTTCCCGAGATTCATGGTAAATTGTGTTTCAGGATACTATGGCAAAACGTAACACTGTCATTGGTACACCATTTTGGATGGCCCCAGAAGTTATTCAAGAGATAGGTTACGATTGTGTAGCTGATATGTGGAGTTTAGGTTAGTATATTTATTCATTTTCATTTTTTATTCTTTTTCCATGATGTATCTGTAACATAATAAACTCCATACAAAAAGGCACAGTCCCCAAGAATCTAAGCATTCACCCAAAATGCATCTAATAAAATCTACACTATAATAAATGCCCATAAATCCACTAATAATAAAAATAACTCCAAAGGCTGTAAAGAAACAGAAAAGTTCTGAGATGTATTCAACTTGTTAAACAATTAATCAGAAATTTCTGTGCTCAACTAAGCAGAGGAAGAAGATAACACGACATCTCGTAAAATGCCCGACCAAAAGAAAGCAAACAAAACCAAACAGAGACTCGTTGATCTCTGCAGAAACCACAACGTAATCTCAAAATTTACATGTTTCAAGAAGAAATCTCAAAAACTCAAACCTGGAAACACCCCAACTTCACAAAAGGAGAGTGGCAACTAGATCACATTCTCATAGACAAACACTACAACAAGGAGATCTACAACATAAAAGCCCTGTGAGGAGTAGACACAAGCTCGGACCATTATGTACTCAAAATTTAAATTAAATTTATTCCCCTAAAAAAAAAGCAACAAAACCAAGCTTCTGAAACTAAAATAAAAATGGACTCTGCCCGATTAATAAGAATGAAAATTACCAAAAGCAACTGAAAAAATAATAATCATAGATGAACTTAAAGATCTAATCAGCAACATTAAACCGCTCAAAAAACTCCAAGACAAGATACAGATGGATCAGAAGAATTAGCCCCAATAAAATCCTATAAAAAACATCAATAATCAAACAGCAAATGTGATGAAACAGTATAGAAAAGACATCAAGCACGGCTATTTTACCAATCCCAAAAATGAAAAATATCTTTACCAGATTTTGGAAAAATCTAGAAAACAAACTACTCGAGCCCTAAGGAGAACAAAAAGACAACCCCATAAAGACACACTGAAGTCAATGAAAGAAAAATTCAGTAAACACAGTCGAAAGACTGGTACAAAACCTTTAAAACAGCAGCTTCAAAAATATGATTCCCAATCCTACTATGAAGGAATGAAAATGGTAAACATGCCAATAACAATAAAAACAGCAAAAATCCAAGATAAATATTTCAGCAAACTCCTAAATTTCAAAGAACTAACAGAACTCCTAAACATCAACATCTCAATACAACACCATCAGAAAACAGCAACCTTCCCATCAGCAGAAATTGCCCTTCATCAACAGTTTGACAACATCTGGACAAGGAACAATTACCAGAACGCTGGACAACAGCCGTCATCTGTCTGCTACAGAAAAAAGGGGTCAAAACAGATCTTAACAATTAAAATAAAAGTAAAATTCAGAGGCAAGCTCTTGGAACCATTTGAATCAAAGCAGGACTGCAGCAAGGCAATGCGCTCTTGCTGCTATTATTCAATTGTGCTCTAGAAATGGTAATGAGGGAATGGCTCAAAAAAAAGCAAAAGTAGGCTGAATAATCAAAACAAACTGTCTTGGTTTCAACTACATCTACAAAGCTAAATTACAGATATTAAAACTTCAAAATATTGCAAGGGGTTGACCTCAAAATATTCAAAAAACACAGCAATTATGCCCCAAAAATCAACACAATTAAAGAAAGTAAACATGAACAGTAAT
This sequence comes from Zanna intricata, assembly GCA_010016005.3. NCBI lineage: Eukaryota > Metazoa > Arthropoda > Insecta > Hemiptera > Fulgoridae > Zanna > Zanna intricata. Next base: position 19,454 of record JAAAKQ030513787.1, read on the forward strand.
AAAATAAAAGTAATAATCCAATTTAAATACCTCGGAGAAATAATAACCAACAACCTAAATAAAAATCCCTCAATCCAAATAAGAAGAAACAAATTAGCTAAAGTTCAAAAATTAACCTGGTTCACTTAACAATAAAAAATTTCCCATAAATAAATGCAAAAATAAGACGCTACAACAGTCATAAAACTAGAAATCATTTATACAGCAAAAACACTCTTCCACTTGAACAAACAATAAAAGACAGACAGACTCCAGAAAATCAAAAGAAGAATTATTGGAAAAGCTTGCATCATTAAAAAGACCAGAAAGACGGACACTGGTGGATTGTGCCCAATAAAGTCTTGTACATAGGGTTAGGGCCTATCACTGATACCATGCATAAGGAGGAAACTTGGATTCTTTGAACATATAAGAATGCAAGATTCAAGACTTCTGAAACAACTAGTACAGTACAATCTCAACTCGAAAAACTCTAAGACAAGATACAGATGGATCAGAGAAATGAGAGAGGATCTGAAGAAAATTAGTGTTACACCAATTTTCCAGTGGTGAAGACACCACTGGTAAAATAATGAAAAAGTATTGGGAAGATCAAGACCCAAACAGTCCCATTGAAGAGATTTGGATGGACTGACTAAAGTGATCCTTTGCAGGCATAAAAGATAGTAATAATTTATCTTTTTTTTCTTCTTTTTCTGTTTAGCCCCCAAAACCTCTGTAAGATATTACTTCAGAGGATGAATAAGGATGATATGTATGAATGTAAATGAAGTGCAGTTCTATATAGTCTCTCGTTAATAATGATGTATCTGTAATAAGTTGCTGTTACATGAAACATGGAATTTATTTTCCAGTTATTATTTATAATTATTGTAATAGTAGTAGTCACATTGATGACTATTCTGGAAGCATATTATAATTTAAGTAGCCACATCTGTTTTTACTCTAAAAAACTGTTATACATAATTGTAAAAGTTATTGTTTTTGAATTTGTTTTAACAAAGAATACTCAGACACCAAATTTTCCAACAAAAAAAAAAATTAAAAAATTACAAAGGAACATTAAAATAAATTTTCAAAGATAAATATTTGTGCATAATTTTTTGTTTACTTTTGCCTTGGAGACTAACATCTGTGCCTTCACCAGAAGATTTTTAGTTGGAATTTTATCCCAGCTTAATGTTTCTCACATGCTTGAAATTCATTTCTAGTTTAAAGTCATTATAATTGGATGTTAGTCTGTTGTTGCTTAGATAATAGATATGTTAAGGTATTCAAACAGAATACATTATCAAAATATAAAAATTCACAGACTTCAAATTCTTAAAAATTTGATCTACTCTTTGATACTGAATTTATTTTTAGATAGCTTTAATTACATCGTTTATATATATATATATATGTAAATTTGCTTTATTTGTGCTTGTCATGATGGTTCTTAAAAATTCCAATAACTTAATTATAACAAGAAATATCTTCAGAGTGTGATGAAATTGTGATCATAAATTGTCTGAAATTTATTTGTTAACAATTGTATAATTATATTATTACATTTAAACACTATTTTGTATAATATATAAAAAACAAACAGTAATGCTTACATTTGAGGAAGCCTGAATTGTGACAGGAATTTGTTTAAAACAAGATTGCTCTTGTAGAAGCAGTTTACTTTAATCGTATTAATAAGCCTTGAATAACTAAATTGAGTAGTAGTTTTGCATTAATATCCTAATCTATTTAGACATTGTCACTTTACTATTGATTAAATACTCATACTGGTTTCAGTAGATAAATTGTAATAACTATTGAATTTTTTTTATTTTAATACATTGGTTAAAATATAATTCATGAAAGTTCTAAAAGTATTATTATTAAATGACAACTAGAATTTATGAAATTATTAGATGCTGATAGAAGTTGGTTTTGTATTATTAATATTTAATACATATTTTACAGGAATTACAGCACTTGAAATGGCTGAGGGCAAACCCCCTTATGGTGACATTCATCCTATGAGAGCAATTTTCATGATACCTACAAAACCTCCTCCATCATTCAGAGAACCTGATCAGTGGAGTCCAGAATTTATTGATTTTGTTAGTAGGTGCTTAGTTAAAAATCCTGAAGAAAGAGCCACAGCTACAGAAATGCTTCGACATGAATTTATTGGTAAATTATTTGTGTGTTGCAGTACATGTAACATGCAGTATTTTAAGAGAGATTATATTACTTTGATTTCTTTAAATCTATTGCTGAATTTGCATTTTATTAAATTAATATGTTAGTTTCTCACATTTAAAAACATAACACCGAAAAAAATTGATGTTTTTAAGTATTAAACATTGTATTGTGATCAGCATGTAATAGCACTTTACAACCTGCTGTAGTTTATATAATTGAAGTAAATATTTAAAATAAAATATTTTTCCACACAGAAGCAAAAGGTTTTTTTTACAATATTTTTGACATAAAAAAACCATTAAAGTCTTGATTTCTATTTGATCTTAATTAGACAACACTAATGCGGAATCTTATAGAGATGAGCTAGATCAGTAAAATCTAAGTAGATTCCATTTTTACAATGTTTTTTTTTTATTTTATGCCTTATCTATTCACGTCAGTAAAACCTTAATTATTGTAAACCAAAAGTTTTCTTTTTAAATCTTATTCCAACTAATGATAAAATATTCCCATTAATCAGACATGACAAATAATTCTTTAACCACATTTGAAACTTGGCCATTCAACAGTTAAATTGTCAGTAGTAGTTATGCTAAAAAAAAATGTTTTTAAATGATAAAAGATTTTTAGATTGGTTTATTTGTTCCTGAAATCAATTAAGCCAGTCTGCTCTTATCATATTATTAGTATTTATTTCAAGTTTAGCAATTGAATTTTTGTTGTTTTTTTTTTTTAAGTTACATAATTTAAACATCTTTTTTTAAGATAATAAAATTAAACATGACATTATAAAATAATTTTAATAACAATTCTATTATGAAATAAGAATAAAGAAATTTTACTATGTCAAACAAGTGTATACAATGTACTTGCAGTTGCAGAGTTAGCAGTATGATACACTAGTAGTTAACAACTCAAATAAGATTTTCTCATCTTCTGTATTATAGTTTTTTTGAAAGTATTGAACTTTTAGAAAAACTGTAAGTTCAGGGTTCTCTACAATGTGTCCACAGAACTATAATAAAAAATATTAAGTAATGAATAATTATAATTTGAATCACATTTTTTTTTATTAAAAATATACTATGTGACAACAGTTACTTCTATTACCACTGCCCAACAATGAAAATGTTTCTGGTCCAAAAATAGCTTATTCTTATGTATTTCCATATACTAAATTTCCAAAATCACCATAAAAATGACAGATTACTCTTGCTTTGGAGATAAAGTGACATGTTGTTTTTTACCCGATCTACTTTTTTAGTTTGGGGGTAATTTATTTTTTTGAGTTTTCACACCTGTTTAAAATGCAACGTTCTCCAGTTTTTTGTAGGTTATAAACATTATTACTGTTGCTGTGACTGTGAGTTTCATATTGTTTGTGTTGTAATTCTGGTTTCGAGTGCTTTTGAATTGAAAAATTTGTTAAATCAAAGTGCCAAAAAATGTGTAAATTCAGTAAATAATTTTTGTTACATTTGTGGTGAAATAATATTTTTGTCACAGAAATGCAATCTGACGCCTCTTGTGAAGACTGCCTATTATTTTTTGGTATGAAGGTAGGGGACCAGGATAAGTCATGGGCTCCACATATGTATTGCAATTCTTATTCAGTTATATCACAAGAATGGCTGAAAAATAAAATTGATATATGGCTTTTGCTATTCGTACGGTTAAGCATACAGATAAATGCTATTTTTGTTTGACTCCATCTATAAAGGCCGGATTCAGTGAAGAAAAGAGGAACAGTACAATACCCTAATCTTCCATTTCCTATTCAACCTGTTCCACATTGAGATAGTTTACCAGTTCCTACTCTACCCCAAAATGATGAGCTTGAAGTAGAAAATGCAGACATTGTGGAAGAAGAAGAACCCAACAAGCCTTCCTCATAGCAAGATTCTGATTTTTATGAAAAAGATGATAAATCACACACTGATTGAGTCAAGTGGAATTCAGTGATCTCATTCAAGACCTTGTTTTGAGTAAGGAGAAAGCAAATTTCTAAGGTCAAGACTACAGCAATGAAATCTGCAACATGATTCAGGTTCTCACTGTACAAACATCATCATAGGGATCTGCTTTCTTTTCTTTTTTTTTTAGAAAAAAAAACAATCTTGTTTGCAGCAACATTTATGGCTGGATGAAATGTTTGAATCTGAATCATGATCCAACTGATTGGAGGCTATTCATAGACTCCTCCAAGCTTAGTTTGAAAGCTATACTTCATGCTGTTCACATGAACTGCATGAAGTATCCATGCAGTAATCCATTGAAGTATAACCTTACAATAGTTCTGGAGGCTAAACAGAAAAAAAAGAGTTCAAATGGAGGAGACTTATGCCAACATGGCAATTCTCTTAGCCTCAATCAAATATGCTGAACACAAGTGGAAAATCTGTGGTTATCTAAAAGTCATTGCTATACTCTTAGGAATGCAACTCGGGTACACTAAAATACTCTTGCTTTTTATGTATACGTTAGGGCTAGGAGATCACATTATACTATGACTGACCTGCAAGAAATCTTAATGCTAGCGAGAAAAATGTTGTTGCCAAGCCTGTCGTGGACCAAAACATGTTCACCTTCGTCCACTCCTTCATATAAAGCTAGGTTTGATGAAAAATTTTATCAAACATATGAACCAAGGAC